>PXIH01S0006193.1:15799-28785 GCA_003024985.2 Euperipatoides rowelli | reverse complement strand
TTGCATGAAATAGGTGATAAAATATATTTGAAATAAATTTACATAGAAATTTCCTTGCAGAGAGGACAACTTCCAATAATGATTCATAGAAATGATTTTAATGAAAAATGTGTAAGGTGTGTTTGTGGGAGAGAGAGCGGGGGGGGGGGGCATGATAAAACTTCAGCTAGAGTGTGGGGCACTGTATTATCACCAAATCGTCAACATATACATTTTAATTGAATTTTAAAGTGTTGTGCTTACTAGTGATAAGTAAAAGTTTCATAACATTTTAAAATTCAAGAATATTTTTCAATATTATTTTGATTAAAGTTGCTTATAAGCCAAGTCTAATGGTTGTTTCTCTCAATGGAATCCCTACTGTTATTATAGATTACATTAATGATATCAGCTGCTTTGAGTTGGAAAATATGTTTTTATTTGAAAATTATTATGTTGACAAAGTCTATTCTAGAAGTAAGCTTATTAAATTTGAGTTTTTTAAAAAAAAGTAAAATTCAAAAGCTTGAAATCAGGATAAGCCCATGCATTTGGCCTCCAGTTGTGAATTAAGAGGATAACATTTTAAGTACAAAATCAGACGAATTTAAATGTATATTATTAGATTGTTTACCTAGAAGGGGGGGGGGGGGGTACAAATATTAACCATTTTGGAGCTGAACAAACTAATGGATTCTATACTTCAAGCTTGAAAATGTCCAAAATACTTGTATAAGTATGTCAACAACCCTACTGTAAANCAATTTTAAGATCTGAAAACTTAGTTTTAAAAAAAAATACCTAGATGATTTGAAATAAAAATTGATTACCTGTCCTATTTTTTATTAAAATAATAATAATTATAACAATACTTTGTATCCATAAATTATTGCATCATTATAGAAAGCAACAAACAGTTTATCATAAAATGTAGTTTTTATTATTTTAATACACTTCCACATGAGCGCCATCTGATGGCCTGGAGCTGATCCAGTTGATATTAAATTTCTCAACATATTTTATCAAAAATCTGTTATCCTCATATTCAATATCCCTCGACATTAGGCGATAGGGTTGAATAAACTTTATCTCAGAGCTGGTCTGAGAGGATGCAACTTCAGGCACTGGTATGAAACAAACTTTATCCTTGACATAACCCCATAGAAAAAATCTACAAGAGTTATATCCAGTGTTCATGTTGGGCCTGGCTGGTCTGAGAGGATGAAACTTCAGACACTGGTGTTGAATAGACTAACCCTGACATAACCCCATAAGAAAAATCTAGAGGGGTTATGTCCAGTGTTCATGGTGGGCCAGAACTGGTCTGAGAGGATGTAACTTCAGGCATTAGTGTTGAATAGACTTTACCCTTGACATAACCCACATTTAGAGCATAGAAGCCATTTTGAATTCTGGTTATTGAAGTGCCAAATATTGTTAGAATAAAACATTATGATTTCCATTACCTCTAATACTTTTTTTAATGACTTTTATAGTGAAACAAAGATTTGACTAACAGCCAATACTTGCATTTATGAGCATCACTTTTAACTTTATGTTCCTATATGTTTAGGATAATAATTCAGTTATAATAAATAAATAAATAAATAAAAGCATCCAACAAGTACAATATTATAGTCTAAATTAAAAATTTGTCAAAAGACATGGTAATCGCTACTAACAAGTAGTCAACATTTTGTTCATCAAATTTAACATAAAATGTAATAACGGTATACATGGACGGTTCTTACAACAGTAGTGCACCCATGCATATTTTTCAGCGGTGCCCCATTATTAAGGGGGGGGGGGGGAAACCATAGTAAAATAAAAAGGACACATATAACCAACAACTTTTTATTCTAACTTTACAAAAATATAATTGTATTTTTGCATAAAAAAAAAAAAGTTTTATTTCCTATTATTTTATTATTCTAAACATTATTATTATAAACTTACTAATATTTATTATGAGCAGGGAGAGGTGCCCTATCTTATATGGCACCCACATGTGCTTACCTAGCTTAGTGGCAAATGCTATCCCTGATGGCATTAATTTATATAAAAATAATCCTAAACTTATATTCAATGTTACAAATACAAAAATTTTGTAACTATAATATCGTGAATGTATAGAGAACATTGTTTACTTTAAAACATGAGATTTAAAATTAGGAATTTTTTTCATCCAGCGTGATAATAGGGGGTCAAAATCCGAATCATAGCACCAATATAATCAGGTTTGTTTCAAGGCATTTGCCGAGTAGATCATGGCCTATGGCCATGGAAAAGTTTAACATGGCACTTTTAAATTAATATTTTGTAAAAAAAATTATCTTATTTTTTTGTTAGTTTTTTTTACCTTATTCTTTTAATTACCATTCTTACTAGACTTTAGATGGTGTGCACTCCTCAACTCATAGGACCCAGATAGTCACCCTGTTAGCCGAAGCCTCGGGCCATCCCTACCTAAAGTTAATGAGATGCAAAAAATTGAAAATGATCTTTCTGAATAAAATTAATACACTTGAGCTAATTTCCAAATTAGCTAGTAAGAATGGTAAACAAAAAAACCTTACAAAGTTATGTAAAGTTAGGAATTATTAGGCTATAAAATTAATCTCAATCGTAAAATGAATTTGTATTATTCTATTAAAGTTACAGATGTCTGGTAACTAGGTTACATAAATACCTTGCTCTACATGATCCATATATTCTACTTACCATGTAGACTGATGTTTATAATGAAGAAAGTGACTATTTTGTCTAAGGCCGGCAGAACAAAGAACTATCTGATGTAGTAACACAAACAATTTTTAAAACGCATGGTTTTCAATGCGATGTGCCACACTGGGATTTTCATTAGTTTGTGTTGGCTTTTGGTGGAACAACAATATAGATCATGTTTTAAAACTTGTTGCTATGACTTGTTGTGGTTTGCATTGGAATCAATGCACCTTTTTCCTTAAACGTTTTGTTTTCAATGGAATGCACCACACACAACACAATGTGCATATCGTTGGGGTAGTATTTAGCAAATCAATCTAGAGGATTTCTCAAACCATCATACATATTGTTAAACTTGCTTACTTGAACTCACGTTAAGTTCAATGGATGAAATATCTACGTTTACTCATATTGTTTTCCACAAACTTAATACTAGCACTATACAAAAAAAATTGGTTACCTTTATCTTGATGTTGGTTGCAAACAGAAATAGGTGTGGCCATCAAGATAATAAAAATACAGTGCTGCCACCAAGTATGAATAAAAAAAATTATGAAAAAAAAAAGATCCAAAGCAATAAAATGCACATTCTGTTTATTCTCCAAATTATACAGCATATTTTTCACTGAGTGCCAGACTTTCGAACAGCTTTATAAGTTAAACAAAATATAATGCATTACTAATAATTCTTTATTGACTTTTTAGTAGATTTCAGGTCATGTGTGAATCTTCTTTACTTCCAGCAAACATTGAAAATTTCTTATTCCTATTAATACATAAAAGCATTATTCACAACCAGTTTGTTGATAGTTAAGTATAACTTTAATATTGAGGCAAAGAGTTACTTTTGCATCATGAAGAAACTATAGCACATTTGCTTTTTGATTATATAAAATTCAATGCCTGTCTGTATGTTCCTATACAATCTTAAAACCTTACACCGATCTAGACAAAATTAAGCATATTTATTCAGAATAAAATATAATATACCATAAAACCTGAACACACCATTCTGCATATACACAGACTGTTTTTCTTAGAAATTGGGGATGACAAAGGAATCTTTTCAACTTATGCACTTCTACACCATTGCAGAAGTGCACTTCTCTCCAGGATACAGTGGAAACTGGGGTTAATGCAGGAATTTTTGTATTTTGGATCTTCTTAGAAACCCTAGTTTATATAAATATTATTATTTTGGCAAGTGGTTTTTCTTTATCCTCATTCTACATCTCACTTTTCATTTCAAACTTAGTTTAAACCTCACTGTTAAGCTCTTTATTTACACTCTTCTTTGTATTCTTTGTTTGTATTTTTTTATTACAATATATATATATATATATATATATATATATATATGTACCAATGTATTTCCATATAAAACTATTATAAGTATAATCAGCCCCCCCCCCATCCTAATTAGGGTCTTGAAATCCAGGTGGGTCCTGGAACATTACCTTATATATTTTACTATGCTATTTTATTTTGTCTGTTGGAATAATTTGTTAGGTAATACCAGGTTACTTTTTTTTATATAAGCTTTTATTTTATTGTTTTGCTGTTAAATATGTTATAACTGTGTAGTTTCTTAGTTTCTTGTGTTTTTTATCACACATGCCCCCCTCCCCTGGCCCTGGTACTATAGCTCCCAACCTACCTACCTCCCCAAGTGGCGGCCATGAGTTTAATAAAGTAATGTATATAACATTTTTATTTAAAAAATATAAAAAGAAAGTAGGATTTGAAATAAAAAATATCTAAAAGTGCTTCATTTCAGATGGTGGTTTATAATAGGTAAAGTATAGGCTACACTGTATGTTGTGAACTTATTGTCTTTTTATCTTCCTCCTCCAGATTATGTAATTTTATTTATGATATGGATATAAATCTTATTAATAACAACAAAGCAATATTTTTCCACTTCAATATAACTTCATTAACATTGGGTTCACTGTCAGTTATACCATTTATCGTAATGTGATACAATGCAACCCGGACCATTTGATTGCAAGAACCCACTACAATGTGATGCTCCTGCTTTTCGTATAATTAAAAACCAACTTCTTTGTCCCACTGCAGTGAATAAAGAAAAAGGTACTTTTTTTTTCACCCGCCACTGTAAAATATCTTGAAAAAAAAAAATGTATGTCCAAATATTAATAACATGATATACGCCTGTTCATTCGGAGTGGATTTTCATTCCCCTCTTGGAAGCATTCATAGGTTTTCTTACAATAATAGTCTCTAATTTTTATTTTAAGTATGAAAATAAGTTAATAACGGTCTAAAATATATCAATAGACTATAAATTATAAGAAATAGCTTTTCAAATCCGTTATTTTTGTCTTGGAAATTAATTATTATAGCATATAAAACATATGAGAGCGATTTTTACTGTGGCAGACATTAGGCGGCCATTAAGTCCACTTCCTACGGCGAATGTTTGGTGTAAATTATCCTTACGCAACTTTTTTACTGCGGCAGAAGACACTTCCAATTAAAAAAATGAATAAAGAAACTCATCATTAATACATCAAAATCAATCAAATAATAAATTGATATATAATGTTTTTTAATATAAAGGCAAATCTTAAATAGGTGCGAAATTACAGAAAGAAAAAAAAAATCAAATAACACATTGTGTTTTTTTTGTTTTTTTTTTTTGGGGGGGGGGAAGGAGAGTGTCAGAGCTATTTTTTAAATTGATGATATTGTAAACTATGTAGGCTATTAATATTTTTCTTGTTATATGATTTATTATTTAATTTTGAGGGATTATTATTAATATTATTATTATTACAGTTCAAAGTTATTGTTCATTTCTTGGGAAATAGGATACATAAAAATTGATTAAATTACTTCCTTATTTATTAGTTAAAATGTCATCTTCCGGTATTTATTTTTAATAGAACGAGTTTTAATTTAATATATATGATTTGTTCCATATTTTCAGACAATAGAAGGTTAAGTAAAATTGCTTTTAGAAAAATAATTTGAATATGTTAGATTTAATTATTTTTTTATGTACTGCGTTTAAATTTCAGATATTATAGAAAACAGTTTTCTATTATATTTATTTATTATTATTTATTAAATAGGTCCTGGTAAGCAAATCTTTTCGACCTTACAATATATTATATAAGAAACATATATAAAAGGTGTACCAAGATAAGATTATACAAAATTATAAATAAGTTTAGTACAAAAACCATGTAGTACAAAACATAAAAAAGCAGCATCTCAACCATTGCACTATATTATAGCCTATATAATCTTTAAAAAGATAAGTTCTTTAAACATAAATAAGTTAGATTCTATGATGTAAATAATAATTAAAAAGTAAATATATCTTTAGGTAAACCATTAACATTACAAATAAGTGAGTAAAGATATAAATATAAATTAAAACAATAAATAGCTTACACAATAACATTATAAATAAATACATCAACTATTAATTTCTATCTGGTTTCGACATACCCACCCACTCACCCACCCACCCACCAACTTCAGAAGGAGTTATATAATTTCAGTTAGAATGAATCTAATAATATTTTAAAAAACGTCAATCATCCTTGAGGAAAATGTCTAATGATTTCTTAAAGAACAAAAAGATGAGAGTAGAGAAAAGACTAGTTGGCAGTTGATTCCAACTAGACTTTTCTCTACCCTCACCTCAATTAGAACAATTCGGTACTAAAAAAAATAATAGGTGGCTGAATTATAAGTTAAGGGTCATCTCTACAGTCAAAACAATGGCCTCTCAAATATGGTTTAGGATCCAACATAAACAAATCCCCAATAATGAGTTTGTAAATGTGTAAAAGGTCTCCACTATAAAAACATTGTTGTGTGGTGAAAACATTGTATAGTAGTCAATTCATCGTTTGGCGTCGCTTATGAGCACATCATGGATTGCCTTTCTGTTCTCTAAAGATTCTGAACGACTATTAAATAAGTACAGGCGTAACGTCATTGTTGAAACATCAATATGAGCAGTGAAAGTAAGAAGATTAGGTTGACTACTTTGAGTGCGGAGTCTATTAATAGGTTTCAAATGTCGGAAAGTGAAATAGCTGGTTTGCAGTTTGAAGAGCAAATATATTGTTTAATAAAAATGAATTTAATTATTGGAGTGGATTAATGGCTGACATGGTCAAGGAAGAAGTTGTATTAGTGGAATTCGCTAATAGTAAAGACCTTATTAAGGTAAGCCTTGCTGAATTAATGAAGCCTTTAATAAAATATCAACTGCTAAAACTAGTTAAACAATTTGAAACGATTCCTAATTCAAAATTCTTTTATTTTAAACTGCATGAAGTTCCTTCTGTAAACGTTATGAAATATTATTTAAAAAAAGTGAATAATGTAGGCTATATTCTTTATTTGTTGAACAGCAGGCAGACCAAAATGAAATAGCAATATCAATAGGTAAACTACTGCCTGATAACGTAAGAGAGGAACTGCCAGGGTATTTGAATGAAGTTGGACAAGTTATTGCAATAAGCCCTAAAGTAATACAATTGCTGGAGATATTTGCATGGAGGCCTCATCATCAGTAATAGCACTAATGACGTACCAAAGTTATATGTCAGAAATACAATTAAATTTGGGCTGAAAATAAGGGGATGAGATAGTTTGTGCTGCAAATCCATTAAAGAAGGCCACATTACAAAAAATTGTTCATTACAATTTTGCAATGGGTGTAAAATGAAAGTGAATCTGGAGCATAGATGTACTAATACATATGCAGCAAGAATGAATTTTCAGCAAGAATGGCTTACGTCCTTAATGGGGGAAGAAGAGGAGAGAGATGATAATAAAAACCAAAAAGATATGGATGAAAAAACGGAGTCAGCTTACTCACCGGATCCAAAAATTGTTATGCCAAGTTGAATACAAAAATGGAGAGAGCTTCAGCAGGAGTCAAAGGAAATTGATGGAAAAGGTCAAATAGATTGTGAAAAGATAGCTGTGAATGCAAGGAATGATAAAACACAGGAGTTAAAGAGAGATGTGAAAGGGTAGAATAAAGAGGGTGCTGCAAAGAAGTAAGATTAGTTATTTTTGTTATTTGAACTAGTGCAAGATTAGACACTTTATTGGTACTTGTTCTATTGTATTTCATAGTGAAATTGTAAGTTATTGGTTGCAATGTTGTTGTTTTTTCTTGTATTTGAAAATATTTAATGATTCAAACAGACTTCCAAAGTTATTTCTATGGACATAAAGAACTCTTTTAATTGTTTTAATTTATTCTCAGAATGTAAGAGGGATAAACAATAGAGATAAAGTATTGTGTGTAAGAAAAGTTATGTTTAAGCATAATACAGTATTTCAGTTTTTGCATTGCAAGACAAAGTGTTGGGGATAAATTATAACATTTTTAAGGGAGTGGGTAATAGTACTGTGGGGGTGTTTTAGTTGGGTTTTCAAAGGCATTGCCATTAAAAAATATTAAATTAATTGCTAGTAATTTATGATATATCATTGCACTGTTTCATATTAATAATGCAAGGGTGGTGTTAGTTAACCTATATAGATATAACAACTTTACAAAAAATAAAGTAGTATTTGGGGAGGTAATAAAGTTAGTTAGTGAATATAGAGAGAATGTAATATGGGTGGGAGACTTTAACATGGCAGAAGAACAATTTCATAAAATAATGAAAGAATAAATGAGAGTAGAAATTTGATTAATATAGCGAGAGTTGGTAATAAAACCTACTTGATGACATAGCATGCTTCAAAAACTAATACTAGAATTGACTTTATGATTAGGTCGTATCCATTAACTATAGAGGCTGACTTCAAGGTCATTTGGTCTGAACATAGTGACCATGTGATGCTAGTTTATACTATATGATGCAAAACTTTTGTCAATTTAATGATTTGCGTTTGGATTTTGAGGTAAAAATTAAACAAAGAATAATAGCGCCTGATTTCAAATTTAGTGTAAACAATAATATGATATAGCAGTTGACACATGAGATGCTAAATGAAAAGGAATTTTTTTTTCAATGGGCAGTTATGAAACAAGATATGATGGAAGCATTATTGGGATATAAATTGGCATATATGTATTCAAGAAATAAAAAAATTGATGAGTTAAATAACAGATTGGGCCGATTAAACTAAAGTCAAATGAAGACCTCTGTCAGTTGGTTTAAATTAAAAAAACAACTGGGGTGCTTAATTGAGGAAGGGGAAAGACTGAATAAGTATCTATTTTTTAGTAGGACGTATGTCCAAGGGAAGAATATTAAAAAGTTGTCAAATATAATAGTTTTAAGAAAACCTTGGGCGGAGAATATAAATGAGGTTTCGGATGGAGTAAGTGTTTTGTATGGGAAGGAAATGTTAGATTTAATATTTAAGCATTATTATATCAAGTGTTGTGTTGTTAATGAGTTGCATATTTAAGTAATGAAATTGAAAAGTGGAAAATAAAATATGGGGTATTACAGACAGTAGAGTTCGAAATTACGGATGAGCTCATTAAAACTGCTTGCAAAGAAATTAATACTAGAACGAGTCCGAGGCTAGATGGCATAACAAAAAAACTGTTTAAAATATGTCTTTATACCAATAATTAGAAAACTATTTCAAAAAATGCTAGTAAGCATACATTTTAAAGTCTATGTGTTTGAAGTGTATATGGTGTTTAAAATAAAGACTTGTGCAAATGAGGAAAGAAGTATCCAAATAAAAAAGATCTACGACCAATCAGTATTAACATCTTTGAAGCAAAGCTATTTGCAAGAATGTTGTTGAACCAAATAAAAGAGAAAATTAAAAGTTATATTGTTGATTCTCAATACGCCATTAGTGGGCGTACAATCCGTACATAATACATCAGGCTATTTGTAATTTTCTGATGGCACTCCAATATATTAAAGAGAAATGAATTAGAACAGCAGGACTTATATTTTATGATGTTCAAGAAGCGTTTGATTCAGTGTCACACCCTTATCTAATCAAACAAATTTTTAAAGTATTTGCTAATAGTAATATTACTTATGGTTTGACAAATTACCTAATTAATAAAATGATCAGAATAAAAATTTGGAAATGGATACTTGAACCGATTCCTGTAAACCATGGCCTATCGCAGGGTTCGGCCCTCTCAACCTATTTATTTTGTTTGTTTGTCAATAAGCTAATTGTAAATAATCAAAGATTGGGAGTTGGAATAATAATTGAAGGGTTACAACTAAATGTAGGTACTATAGCATATTGTGATGACCTCATGGTATTTGTAAAGGATATAAGTGATGCAGGACTAATTAAAAATGTTGTGAAAAAGTTCTCACAAAATAAATATTGCAAAGTCTGTGTTTTAAATCTGTTTAACTTAAAAGTAATAAAGGATTAAGAATTTGGGGAAATGGTGTCATTGAAGTTCCTTGGTATATCATTTCCATTCATTGGAGGGGAGGCAAGGAAAACAATAAAAACTAAGTTGATAGAATTTTTTGAAGCCAATATGATTCTTTTTAAATATAAAAACTATCTATTGCACAGAGAATGTAATAGCAAATTGTTTTTCTTGTCAAAGTTGAATTTTTTCTTGCATCATGTACAATTTACAAAAGTGTTTATGAATAAAATAGAATCAATGATTGGGGGGTTGGTGGTTAGGACTACATTTAGTGTGCATGGAGAGTATAGTGTCACAATATAATTTTGTATTAGAATTTTCAAAATGTGTCAAGCTAAAAATCTGACGCTAGCAGTTATCCCAACAGACACGTCACCGCTGAATGAAAATTTGTTGAATATAACAGTCCCAAAAGGGTCAAATGTTTTCAAAATGATATATTTATTCACTAAGATGAATAGTGACTACAATATCCTTGTACCAGTGAAGGTTTCACATAAAATCCTTTCGGGGATACCGTATCAAATATATAATGGAATGTGTCATAATCTTAATAGAATTAAAAAAATGAATGTGTATCAAAGGTCTCAGCCTGCAACTATAAACTTTCTTATAAGGGTATTTTATGGTGTGATTCCTACAAACTCTTTCCTTATAGAAACAATGAAACTAAATATAGCTGTGAAGTGACAATTTTGTGCACAAGAAGAAACAGTAAAACACATTCTTTATGAATGTAGTTATTTTTTAAAACTCAATTATTAGAAATAAATAAGGTTAATACTAAATAGCTTCCTTAAATCAAGTTATAATTATCAGACTATCATTTTTAAGGGTCCTGAGGGGGGGGGGGGGGATTACAAGATTTATTATGCCATTGTAGTACGATTACATAACAATTTGCAAATATGCCCGTTAGACGGGCATCAATCTTTTTTTTTTTTGTTTAAGCCCTTTTTATGTAAGAGCAAACACCACTAAAAGTTTCTAAAAATAGTTCCCGCGCTGATCTTTTTAGCCCGTTAAACCTTTTTTTATTGTTTTTATATCACAGTGATCTAAGACAAAAAAAAGGTTTTGAACAAGCCCGATAGATGGCGCTGTTGCTGGCTTCGGAACATGCTATTTTAATTAGTATATAGGATATTCAAAATTAAGTTTATTTTACCTCACAATAATTTTTTTTATTGTTTTAATGCAGCCAGACAACATTTTTTTTTTCTACAAGTAGATTATATTACACCAATTCAAAAACACATATATAGACACAGAGGGCAGCACCGACTGGTCACTATTCACAATAGTAATGAAATCAACATCTGTTTTATGGTTACCCCTACCAAGGTCTGAAAGAGGTCCTATCATAATAAAAGTTTACGATAGACAAAGCGTCCCATGGTCAAGGGTGTTAAGTTACATAATATATCAATCACTTTTATGATTATAATTTGTGGAAAATTTTAATTTTAACGATCCCAGAGGGATTGGGAAGTGCCCCATTTCCTCCCTCTCCCACCTCCCCTCAGGACACCCATGTCTATAACTATCTGAAACACAGATGTTACAAAGGGTTGCTTCCAGGACTGTCCTCTGTGGCAAGTCATATGAAATTCTGTATTCAAATGATACAATATCACCAACCTTAGTAACAGACTTCCTGTTTGTCAGAAATAAATAAATCCAGCCAATCAAGCCATAATTATATTTTAAAGATGAAATAATTTGCATAACTGCATAGGAGGGACTGTGTCAAAGGTCTTGGACATATCTAGAAAGACTGTGATATCAATCTGAAATTCAAAAGCTCAACCCGATACCTTAGCCTATTTGATTATATTCTTGGTCTAAATTATTTTATTAACTTCTAAACTAACAAATAACAAAATCATAAGCTCTTTAAGAATACTGTGGTCAGTTGCATTGCTAGGAACTTTTATGAGGGTACAAGCCACCCTTTCCCACATTTGAACCTCCCAATCACCATCTTATGTCAATAACATAAATTTCAGCCAACGATTTTTACTTGATAAAATTTGATTCGTTTTGTAAATCAACTCTGCCTTCTTGTCTTTCATCCTATTGGGATATTGATCCCACTAAGGAAAAGCCATGGACACTTTTGCCCTTCTAGCTATAAATTTTTAGTGATAACTCTGATTTTAGTACCCAGGAGACTTAATGTTAAATTCAAGTTAAAAAAAAAAAAATGCAGAGTTTGACGTATACATTAGTCATTGTTATACATGATGTACATTGGAGATAAAAATCTTAAGTCGTACTTTCCATTTAAATCAATATTATTCTTAAAACATAAATAAATTTATGTTCTATCAGACAATTATTGAAATTAGTGCACTTTTCACCTGACAATCTGTCAATTCTATTAAAAAGACATTTAACAAAAAGTAGTCAGTTATTATTAGTGTCGTTTTATTCCAGACCTTGAACTAAATGCTCTTTATTATCTAATTGAAAAATTGCATGTAGCAGCTCTCAGAGGGATGAAATAGGATTTATAAAACAGGCAAATATACTGAGGTTGTGTGTGCATCTGTTATATCTCTTTATCTCTTTCTATCTATAGCTTTCTCTTTCACTCTATCTCTTTATCTGTATCGTTAACTCTCTATCTCTATATTTAGCTCTCTATCTCTCTTATGTCTTATCTCTCTCTTAACTCTTTTTATTGCCTCTCTAATATTGATTGATCTATCTAGATCGATTGATCAATCTCATCCCTCCATCCATCTGTCTGTCTTTCGTTATATATTTGTCAGCCTGTCTGTCCATCTGTTTGTCTGTCCATCTGTATGTCTGCACATATGTATGTCTGCGCATCTGTATGTCTGTGCATCTGTATGTCTGTGCATCTGTATGTCTGTGCATCTGTGCAGTATATATA
>PXIH01S0006192.1:13799-23830 GCA_003024985.2 Euperipatoides rowelli | reverse complement strand
ATTTTGAGTAGAGGTATAAAAATTGACATGAATAATAATTAATTTTTCTGTTTTTTTTTATTTCTTTCCAGGTCATCCAATTGTTGATGGCAGAGGATTTGTATTTTATGAAGAAGATAAAATATTAAGTGTAAGTTAAAACTATTATATCCTACAAATATGCCCTATAAATATATTTTAAGCTTAATATTTATAAGCTTAACACAGCTACATGATCATAATACAGGATTAGGTTTAATATATAATGATATACTTTAGTTGTAGAACTGTTCAGTGTTTAATATAAATAACTAAACTATAAAATTAGAGGACGTTATGTTAATGTTAACTAAGTTATTTCTTAACTTGAAATCTATAATTTGAAGGTACTAGAAGTACAAGTAAAATTTATAAATTAAAAGTAAAGATTTTGAATTCTTTTATAACTGGGATATTATAGCACACCAACTTCATCTAGGGTGCAGACAGAAAATACAAGCCACTGGATTAGCTTTATGGTGTGGGAAGTAGATTAAAGTTTTTATGTAGGCTTATATTGAATCAAGTCTACTGCATAATTGTTTTAATAGGAGTTAATGTAATGAGAATAACAAATATAACACTGAAGGTAAATGGTTTTAAATTAATTGTTTAGTTTGGTTATAGGAAAACAGATATATAAACTAAGGACATTGGAAATTTTCATTGGGATTACTATTAGTGTTAAATTTAATCGCTTATATGCCATTTTTATTTTTAAATCTTTCCTTATATTTTAAAGCATGAAGTTCTTGTCATAAATTTTATAATAGTGTATGGACCTTTAAAAATTCTAGTGTCTCTGGATTGTATAGGTTATGTGTTGATCCCTCCCCCATATGTATGAATCTGACAACATGAAATATAACAAAATGCTAATATCATTGAATATTTAAAAATAAAATAAAACTTTTGCATACAGATGGCTCATTTATAATGGATGAACTGGAGTTTGCCAAGACTTTCATATTCAGAACTTGATGATTCTGACTGGGATAACATCAGAATTGATACAAATAATGAATTCTATCAAAGGCATTTCTATGTATGGTCAACATGGTCTGGCCAAAATCAGTGAATTGTTCTTTGTGCTAAAAAAAAATAAAAATGATAAAATTAAAATAATTTAAAACTATTAACAAAGTAGGTCTCTGTCGACATCAATTATGGCTATAAAAGTCTAAATTTCTACGATTATCCTTAAAAAAAAAAAAAAAAAAGTTTGATATTTATGAATTGACAGAAACTTAATGTCTAAAGGTTATTATCTATTGATATAATATTTTTTTCTGCAATGGATTTTGTAGATGCAATTGATCATTTTGCTAATTTAAAAGCATGTAACCATTTTTTTTCATTTTTTGTGTTGCAGAATTACAAAAATTGTTATTTAAACTAATAGGCCTATTACTTCATTATTAATGCATTATTTTTATACTTACATTATTATATTAGCAAAAGATGCCATCTAGTGGCCACAATTAAGTTTTAAAAATGTGTCTTTGGCTGTTTCTCTGGTAATTAGAGCTCTGGAGTTTGCTATATGTTTGGCCATCAAACATTGAAGCTCCTTTTATTCTAAATTTTCAAAAAATTATCCCCAGGACAAGGAAGATTATAGAGAGGCCAAAATAGCATTAGTCGGATCTGCTTTAGCAGGGATTTCAAATAAATTAAACATCATTGCACTAGGATGAGTGGTTGAGGAGGAGGAGCAAACCTCACCAATATACAGACACTTCTATATTTCTATAAAATAGATATTATCAAATGCATTATTTTTTTACTAATATTTTCAAATGATAAATTATATACCAATGAAAAAAAAAATCTTTATTTAATTTAATAAATTGAAAGTTTAATGTTTAAAATACATTTATAACTTACTGTATAAGTTGATTGTAAGTTATTAGATAGTGCAATTTTTGAATAATTTATAAAAATCTTTAATATTGTAGACTAATATTTTAAAGTCACTTATAATTTAATTAAAAAAATATTATATTAAAGCCAAGGGCATTTAACATATATAGCTATTAGGCTATAGCCCTGCATGGCTAGTTGAGTCTGGAGAGCGTACTGACACGGCACTCCGGCGGCCAAGTAGGTAGCGGGCTCTAATGTGGGGAAAACCTTCAATCCCCAGATTAAACATGTTCAAGAGTAAAAAAAAAAATATTAGGCTATGTATTTCTCATATTTGTCCAATGGTGCTAGGCATGTCACTGATCATCAATATTATTTGACTCGATACAGATGAATTAATATTTCAATAATATATTAAAAAAAATATCAATAAAGTTATCCAAATGCCCTGTTTTCTCTAAATGTTGTGCATTTGTTAACAAGTTTATACATATTTAATTACAAGTTAATAAAATTACAAAACTAAAACAAATTAATAGTTATTACAGTGGCCTATAGATGGCACTTTAACTATTGTTGAGAAATAACATAACTGTTGCAATAAGTACCTATTATATGTTTCTAGAATCAGAATCCTGAGAGCTTTGATAAGCATACTTCCAGTGACTAGTTACAGTGCCTGATCTAGGGGAGGGGAAAATGCCCTGGGTACCACATCAAGGGGGTTGCAAAATAGGCATTGAAGTTAAAAAATTATACAGTAGGCCTATATAAGGGCTATCAAAATGTCATACAACCACCCCCCCCCCAAAAAAAAAAAAAAAAAAAAAAGCTTCTCAAATTATTTACATTTGAAGTACAAAATATCCATACAACTAAAAAAAAAAAAGCTTACCAAAATATTTTATTTGGAAAAACACAGGAATTGGGGGTGTCAGAAGCCAACTTTGCCCCCCCCCCCCCAAAAAAAAAAGTCTAGATCCACCACTGACTAGTTATCTCCTGTTTTTATTCTTTTCTAATGTTTTATTAAATCATTCTTAGTTAGCTAAATGCATTATTAAAGTTTACATAATATGATCTCAAATAATAATATTGAAGTTAGGAAAATGCATTGAGTCTGAGCAAGTATGTAATTATTGACTTTAATAGCATGACATGCACTACAGTATATGCTTAGTTAATAACAAGATTCAATCAATATCCAATCAATTACAATAAGAAAGAATTTTTATAGACTACTTGGTCATTCTAATTTAAAAAAAAAAAAAAATGGTTTAGCCATGAGATCTATTGGTAAATCATTAGTACCGGTACCTCTATTCAATCAAAACAAAATAATTTTTTATTATTTTGATAAGATCATCAAAAAGAATTAAAAAAAAAACTTTCATCCAAATATATAATGTTATTTTATTTATTCAATAGGGTCTTAAATGGTATTTGATTTTTGGCACATTATGGATTATTCAGTTTATATTTGCTTGTCAACATATGGTTGTAGCAGGTAGTATAGCAACATATTTTTTCACAAGGTAATTCTTTTTTTTTTTTTAATTAATAGTCTTATCTAAATGAATAATAATATTATACCATTTAACTATATCATTGCATCATAAAACAGAAAATAAAATTTTACTTTAGATGTGTTTTAAACATTTGTGGTTATATTTCAATTGTTAATTTAAAAACTTTGTACAGAATTGCACAATATAATCATTAAAAAACTTTGTACAGAATTGCACAATATAATCATTAAAAAACTTTAATTTTTTTTTTTTAAAATTTAAAGCTAGCCTAATATATTTTTTACACTATTCTTGTATATTATAGGAATAAAAAAAAGCTTGGATGCCCCATTTGTGACTCAACAGCTCGTCTAATACGATATCATTTAGGATCAGTAGCATTTGGATCAGCTATTATAGCAGCAGTACAATTTGTACGAGCAATTCTAGCTTATATTCATTCAAAGTAAGATTTTTTAAAAAAATGTCTCATCCTGGGGTGAAACTTTATTTACACTGTATACAAATCATAATTAAGGCTTTAGATGTCTGCACAAATGTTACTATTACTTCTTTTGCTTCTTTTTTTAATTAATGTCAGCCATTTTCCAACAATAGTGCATTCCAATTGAAGTTCCACTGTCAGTATCAAAGTAATCCTTGTCTAACTATTAAATTCTGAAATGAAAAAAACATCCTGGTACATACTAACTTGAAAATAAAAGCCCAAATTTTCAATATTGGGAAGCTCCAAGGTCAAACATGTGACCTAAGTATGTGCTCAATCATGCCATGGCTGGACCAAAACCACACAACCATGCCACCTTATCTCAAATAAAGCTATTTTTTTTTACTAAAAACAGAATGTAGTTTTATTACATTCTGCTTTACATTTTTAGATAATTAATAAATCACAGAAGCTGTATAATCTACTATTGCTTATTGTTAACAAACATATTTGAAAGTTAAAAAACAACAACAGCAGCAATACAAAATGTCAAGGAGTGGTGGTTGTGAGGTAAGGAGCATGGCCAACAAACTCCTTGATATATATTTCAGAGAGGTGGTTTGATTTCTAAGGGGCACAGCCCTCTTGGAGTTTCTTTCCATAGCCAATGGTTATGGGAGATTTTTCAGTATATAGACAACTTCTTATAATCTTTTCTGTGAAAAATCCACATCATTTTGATGAGAAGAAAGACTTCAGGTGGGAAATGTCATCCTTCAGAAGAACTAAGAATTTATAGAAAGAAGAAAGGAATGAGTTTGTAAAAAAGATAGAAGAATGTAAGTTAAAATTTGTAAATAAAATATGATCATTTATCCCAATGGGAGAAACATATTAAATAAAACAACAAAACCAATATAACTTGTAAAACAAACATTTTCAAAATTATATACAGTAAAACAATTAAAATTAAAACTTTTTTTTATTTATTTTGCAAATGAAGATCCCTTAAAATAGGGACCTTGTCTTAGAATATGAGATCCTACCATCATAGAATTCAAAATTAAAAGTTATAAAATAATTAACAAAGTACTGAGACCTTTAAACGACCCTAAACCTAATTGTTTTAATGAAATCAAATTTTTCATAGGATGAAGACTGAATCTTTATAAATTGTAATTATTTGAGAGGCAATGATTAATCAGAATGAAAATCAGGATCACTACAGTTTGATTTCAAGATTAAGATTTGGGACCAACACACTTCTTTTTAGCAGTGAGTTTCCTCTTCATGATGGACGTAATTATTTGTATCAAAGATGCACAAATTTATTCCAGTAATTATCTTCATAAAAAATGCCTTTAAGTAGTATGTAGAAAAACAAAGAAATAACAATTACATTTTGTACTGTCATCAAGGTTATGGGGAAATGAGTATCACCAAGGAGAGGTACAATACATATATCGGGGACTGGATTTATTTCCGAGCTGCCAAATTGGTTGTATTTTTTCCCCGAAATCATTTGAATCTGGGATTTTTTTCTATACATTTTATTTAACTTAGAAGGTCCAAACTTTCGAAATTAGGTAAAAGTTATAGAAGAAAGATGATCAAAGGGATTGAGTGTGTTATAAATAAAGAAGATTGTATATATTGTTTGACTAAACTTTATTCCCCTTGCAGGGTTTTAAAAAAACAAACAAAAAAAAACAATTACAATTATATTAAAAAAATGTATTTGAAAAGTGTCATAAATTCAATTTATTCTTGAGTACTCCTCAAATTACTGAAACAAAGGGTTAAATTTGTGTATTCAATAAACTATTACAGTTAAATAACTATATTAACGTTTTAATAAACGGGAAGAATAAATACAAAAGGGATGTCCGATCAAGTCGGAATCAAAACTTTTTCTAAAGAATAATGCTATATTCTTTAAAGCATTGTCTAGCGATAATTAAAGTATTGCTACTTTGAATCTCTAATCTTCAGTGTAGTATTAATTAGACATTTAATACATTACACTGCTCTCTCTCCCTGAAAATTCAGATTATTAAATTTAATGTCCATTTTTATTTTTGTCATGATGGACGTAATTATTTGTATCAAAGATGCACAAATTTATTCCAGTAATTACCTTCATAAAAAATGCCTTTAAGTACACATAGTAACAGGTTTACTTGTTCCAGGTTGTGTCAGAGTATTGCCTTGTTTTTGGAGTGTAGGAGATTGGTTCGTTGTCCCTACATCACATGTCATTGTATTCGTGACTGAAGGTAGATGCTGATCAGTATGGCTACTCTAAATTTTTCCTGAAGCTAATTTAACCTTATATGAGACTGAACCTGACTTTTTGATTATTACTCCTGGGCACAACTTAATTTCAGTTTCATAGCTTTTGGCTAACACAGGTTGTCCAACATTCCAGTTTACCTGTCACAGCCTCTTCCCATGAGAAATGACTTGTTTTACTTTGTTGAACTCTAACCAAATTTTCTATGGAGGGTCTCAGAAAATCCAATCTTGTTCTTATATGTCTCTTTAGAAATAAGTTTGCTGGGGTTTCTTGTGTTGTTATGTGTGGTGTGCTTTTATAAGCAAAAAATAAGTGATTTAAGCTGTCAGTCAATGATTGATTTGCAGGCTTTTTCTTCAAAGATTTTTTTAGTATTTAAACAAATCATTCTGCTTGTCCATTTGCGGCGGGGTGGTATGGTACAGATTTTATATATCTTATACCAAATGTTTTGCATAAATTTTGGAATTCTTTGGAGTCGAACTGTGTGCCATTGTCTGACACTAGTTGCTCTGGTAAACAAACCTTGAAAACAATGACTTGTACCTCTGGCCATTTAGAATGAGCATCCACTGCAATTTAAAAGCACCAGCAAAGTCTATATGGATCCTTTACCAAGTAATTGTAGGCCAGGAAAAGGGCGTAGTTGATCTTTTGTGGGTTGTTCATCTGTAAAGTGCATTGTTGGCAATTCTTGGTTTTATTATTAATGTCCGATTCTAAACCAGGCCACAACAATAACTGTGTGCAAGCATCTTCAATTTAACTATACCAGCATGCCCCAATGTGTAATTCCTGTAATACACTTTCTTGAAGTTTATGATTGTGGAATCACTACCCTGGTGCCCCATAATACACATCCTTGTATGATTGAAAATTCATCCTACTTATTAAAGAATTCCTATAATTGCTTGGATAAGGTAGATACATTGGCCAGCCTGAGGTTGTAAACCTATAGACTTGTGACAATANGGTATCTTTANTNGTCTNTTGAGCAATTTCTTTGAAATTTACTGGAAAAGAATCNATTGCTTCCAACATNAAAATGTCACNAGGCATTTCTTCTTGATTAACTTTTCCTTTGTTAGTGGTGGTAACCGGAAAAGAGCATCTGCGTTGGCATAATCCTTAGATTTCCTAAAGACGATGTTGAATTCATATGCCTCCGATAGTACCAGTGCCCAGCATTAAAGTCTACTGTAGCTAAGACTTGCACTGTGGAATATTCTCCGAATATTCTGGTAAGTGGCTTGTGATCTGTTATCAAAGAAAATTTCTTGCCATATAAATATTGATGAAATTTTTTAAGTCCAAAAATTATGCTAAATGCTTCTTTTTCTATCTGTGCATATTTTTGTTTTGACTTGAATCAGGTATGTGAAGCATAAGCTATTGTTCTATTGAAGCCATCAGGAAAATTGTGTGATATTACTGCCCCTAAGCCATAAGCCGAAGCTGCGAAGCATCACAAGCTAATGATATAGGCAGATTTGACTTAAATGGTGTTAAAACTTTTGGGGAGACTACCAAGTCCTTGACCTGTTTAAACACATTGTCAGTTGATCATTCCATTATCATTTTTGGTTCTTTTCCAAAAGTTTATTTATAGAAGCCAATACCATAGAAAGGTTAGGTGAAAATTTTCTCTAGTAGCTCTCTAAGCCTAATCTTTAGGAGGTGGTGAATCTAAAATTCCTGATAATTTACCTGGAGCTGGATGTAGCTCTTCTCCATCAACAATTTGACCTAAGTATTTGACTTATTTTTTGAAAATGCAATTTTCATAAAAAAATTGCATTTTTTTTAAGATGAATACCTGCCTTTTTCAGTCTTCGAAATAATAATTCCAGGTTGTTGAAATGTTCATCTAAGGTGTTTCCTGAACATAAAATGTCATCTAGATAGCACATTACTCCTGACAAACCTGATAAGATTTGATCCATGGCTTTCAGAAAAATAGCTGGTGAAGATGCTACTCCAAATGGTAGTCTAAAGACTTTAAAAAGTCCTAGATGTGTATTAATAGTACAGTACTTTTTGGAATCTTTGTGCATTCTCATCTGCTGTCAAGCTTGTGCAAGTTCTGGTTTTGAAAATAAGGCACCATTTTTATTTGAGTAAACATTTCTTCTATTTTGGATAAAGGGTAATGACCCACATTAAGATTTGGATTCAACCCAACCTTGTAGTCATCACATTGTCTTAAGGATTTATCAGGTTTAACTATTGGAACAATAGGGCTACCCATTCTTAAAAAGTGATTGGGTTCAGAATATACCTTGTTCCTGTAGTTTTACTTTTTCTTTCTTAACTTAAGGTTTAAGAGCAAAAGGAACTGGACATGCCTTAAAAAATTTTGGAACTGTATTTTCTTTTACAGATAAATGAGCTTCTATTCCAACCATTTCTCCTAAATATCATCTGGCTATTGGCTACAATTTAATAAAATAAAAATGTACAATTTTTTTATATCTTAAAATATTTATTTATTTATAAAAAGTCTGTCAAAATTGACTTGTGACCATAGGTAATACATCAAAAATATTTAATTAAATCAAGATAAAGATATCCACTATGCTACTTATGCAAATATAGTAGGAAAGACCACAACTTCGTTTTTTTTGCATATAATTAAAATTATTTTTTATTAATGAAGATGGTAATGTTGACCCATTGCAATTTCTGCCTTGGATGGCGTTTTCAAGGTCTATTATGTACATTGATCTAGGAGTGAAGAAATGACTCCTACAACAATGCACATAAAATTGACCTTGAAAACGCCATCCAAGGCAGAAATTGCAATCGGTCAACATTACCATCTTCATAAATAAAAAATAATTTTAATTATATGCAAAGAAACGAAGTTGTGGTCTTTCCTACATCAAGATAATTTATATTAGAATATATAACCTTTTTTTTTCGTCCTTTTTTTTTTTTTTTTAATAGGCTCTAATTTAAAAGTATTGTATTTTTTTTTTTTAATGTTTGCAGTACAATGCAATATGTGAAATATTTTTTAATTAGGCTATCCAGAACCAATTAATGCCTATATGCTTAATTCTTATGGGATTTAAGGTGCCAAATAATGAAATTTCAATNTTTTTCTCTGTGTGTCCGTCGTCGTTCCGAACTCTTTAAATTGCATTTTCTCCCCAATGGTTTGACCAATTAAGTTGAAATTTGAAATTGGTGTTCCCGTAGAGGTCTATAATATGTATATAACAGATCAATGTCCTAGGAGGTCACATGGGGTACTAGGAGGCCCCAAAAATCTAAACTTTTTAGAATGCTCCGATTAAGTTCTAATTTGAAATTGGTGTTACACTAGCAGTCTAGAATATGTACTGTATATAAAAAGTCACATGGGGGTGGTATGGGGGGGGGGGTGTGTCACCAAAATCTAAATTTTTTAATGCTCTAATTAAGTTCAAATTTGAAATTTGTGTTACCCTAAAGGTCTACAGTCACATGGGGTGCTAAGGGGGACAAATTTAATTACATCATTTTAGACAATGAAAATAGACTTGCCCATTTTTTGGGGTGATGGGTAGGGTTGGGGAGCAAATAACATGGGAACGTTTACCGTCTATTTCGATGGGTTTCGATTAGTTATTATTATTACAGTAAATAAAGGAATAAATTATGAGTATTCAATGCCATGCTAATTGATCTTCTTTTTGTGAAGAAAGTGAAAAAAAAGTTTTAACTTGTAATGATCTGCAGGGGTGAAAGGTAGTCATAAATAGAAGAAATATTTTCTTCTTTTCAAACTGTTGTTGAAACTAAATCTCAGCATTTTAATAAAACTAAAACTAATAATTTATTCAATTTAATAGTTTTTTTTCTCTCTCTTAGAATATTTATTTATTTACAAAAAGTTTGTCAAAATTGACTT
>PXIH01S0006191.1:24889-40243 GCA_003024985.2 Euperipatoides rowelli | reverse complement strand
TGTTCCAAAGCCAGTAACAGCGCCATTTAGGAACTATTTTTAGAAAATGTTTGATGTCCGTGTACTGTGCGTATTTGCTAGTAATACTTATAATAATAATAAAGCATTTCATTTGACATTTAAGTTCTAATTGTCTTATTGACAATGGATTGAGGAATGTACAATAATGAAAACAAAGATCACTTTATTTCAGATGTTTTATATTTGATTTTAATCAATAAACTTAGGAGTTCAGTGATTGATATAAAAATTGTTTGTTACAAGCCTAGAGATTGGTGCAAATGAAGGCATGATATTATTAAAAGCCAACTTAATAATGCTATGGAAAAGGAGAGTACCAACAATATTAAACTGTAAAGTTTAAATAAATAACTAAATTATTTTAGTAAATCTATGGTAGTGATTCTCATTATTACTATATTTTTCAGCCATACATTGTATAAATATTTTCTTTTAAAGAATATAAATAAACAAAATTGAAAACTAGAATTCTTATTGTAACAAATGATGTAATGAACATGTCATACATCTAAAACATACACATTCATGCAATGACATCATCAATCTTCATTGCAGTGTTCATTGAAAGAAGTGACATCAGGTTTTACCAGAAGTAAAATGGTCAAAGAAAATCTTTCCCAAATTCACTACTTTAAAATTACTATAATAACTAAACAGTTCTAATAAAGAGTTTAAAGTTTATTTGTGACCAATTTTTTTTAATGTATATCTAATCTTGAGTGTCTTACATTAGTTTTTAGTGATAGTATATCTTTAAATTTGAGTAAATAACAAGACAATCTTTTTTTTTTTACACAAATAAACGAAGTAACACACCAATTAGAGACAGAAGTAAAAGAAAGAAGGACTAGATGGTTTTTCCAATTTTCATTACAAGACCATTCAAGGAAACACAAGGAGTAAAACATAACCCTTAATAAACTAACAAAAAAATGTTACTTGAGAAATATGGTGAACAACATTGATGATGTCAGACTTCCAGAGTTTCTTTATTTTTTATTTTGTTGAACAAAAACAATGGTCCAAAAGACCTATTACAGTTTTGTAAGTGTAAAAGAATTTGAAAAATACATTGTAAACAACAGAAAAGTATAAAAGGAGTAAAATGCATAAGAAAGAAAAGTATTAAACTAATTAACTACCAACATATATAGTAGCAAAAAGTAATTATGGGCAAGCAAGATAACAGAGCAAGCTAAGAATACTACAATTTGTTTATCCACAAAAATAAAAAATAAAAATTAGTGTAAAACAGAACATTGGGAGACAATTAAAAGAGATAAATAAGATCCAATAGAAAAACAGCTAATTTGATATCAGAGAATAAGTCATGAAGAATAGAAAAGTTTGAGTAACAAAGAGGACAAAACTCGTTAAGTTGGACATCAAATTTATCAATATTATAAAAATTACATATTTTCATATAATAGATTATGGGATTATTAAGAATAAGGTTATTTCGAGAATAGGGAGTATCAAATATTAAAGAGAATCTAGTATGATGAAATTGAGAGGAACGAGATGTAATTGATCATCTAAGAATATTACAGTCTATATTGTAATTTATTAAATTGTGCAGAAAATTAAAAAGAGAACAAAGTGCATATCTATACTATAGAGTTGGCATTTTAAACAACACACATAATTCTTGATATGACAAGCTGATAATATTAAGTTTAAGCATGCAAGACAAATATAGTAGAAACATATACTGGATCCACTCAATTTTTCCATTTATCAGACTTGGTGCAGTGCTGCAATAGTGGGGAACAATATTCTAAAATCAGTCGAATTAAAATAAAATATACTTGAATTATCTTACTTATTGCAGTTGTAGATACCCATACACAATTTTTTGAGGTAGCCTAGCATCATAGAGGATCTAAGAGTGATGTTAGAAATGTGCTCAGATATACTGAGAGATTTAGTAAGGGTAGCCTAAAGCCTAAATCTTTAATAGTTGAAGTATTTAGGAGAAGATTATCAACAAAATATGTGAGATTAGAGATGTTTTATTATTAGAATAAGTGATTTTATAACATTTGTTATAGTTAACAATCAAAGCCCACCTGTTGACCAAGTCGTGAAAATATGTAAGTCATTCTGGAGATTAATTTGATCAATCATAGAATCAATTACAGAAAAAAGTTTACAATCATCAGCATACAAAAGTGTATTTGTATTCAAATGGACAGGAAGATCATTTACATAAAGATTAAAAAGAAGAGGTCCAATAATAGAGCCCTGTATCACACCAGAGAGAACTTGCGATTGAAAATAGAAAGTCCCACGATTTAACGATCTGAAATCTTTTAGTCAAGTAGTTTTCAATATATCTCAGAGTAGTATGATCAATATTGAAGGATCTCAATTTGTGTATAAGAAATTCATGACTAATGATGCCAAATGCTTTGGAAAAATAAATATAATATACAGCATCAACCTGACCACCTATAGAGAGATGTTTAGTAAGATAAAGCATAAATACAGATAGATTGGTAAGGGTAGATCAACCCTTAAGAAATCTATGCTGACATGGAGAGAGATCAGGTTTGATGGCAGTATATAGATGGTTGTAAACAAGGATTCAGTTTAGATAGAGTAGGAAGATTGGAAATAGGTTGGTAATTTTTAATTAGAGGGTGAGAGTCTTTTTTATGTTTAGGAATATTGATAGATGTTTTAAGGCAATCAGGAAAAATACCAGTAGAAAGAGATTGATTAATTAAGAAAATTAAAGTAGTTCCAATAGTAGAGATAATTTGCTTAAGTATAGAAGAAAGAATACCATCAAATGAAGATCCATAACTGTTTTTCAAGTTACTCATAGCTCTGTTCAAATCATCAACATCAATTGCAGGATTGGGATAATCAATAACACCTGGTTTGGAATTAGAGTGTGTGTTATAATTACTAATAAAATAATTCTGAAATTGATCTGCTATGCACTATACTCGCCTTGGTCTAATTAAAGTGAAACCGCGAATGGCTCATTAAATCATTGAGAGGAATCTCACCAAAAACATACAACAAGAAATAATATCTTTAGCACTAACCTTAGAGAATTTTATGAAAGTCCAAATAGAGTTCCTATTGTCATTGTGACTATGAGCAACTAGTTGCTGAAGGTAGGATCTCCTAGTGGATTAATATTGGTGTAAAAAATAAGTGTGAGTTTCACTAAAGAGAATATAGGAAAAATCAGATTGGTTTTCAAGATAAATCCTATGGGTTGCTCTTTTACAATATAAAACTCTACTAAGGTCAGTATTGAACCAGGAAAAGAGTTTTGCGGACTTGTTATTGATACAAAATTTAAGGGTAGTTTTAGCTATATTGATACCAAGTAGATAAAGAAATCTTTCACAAGCAGACTTAGTATTTAGATTATACAGTTTAACACCCAATCAATAGAGAGAAACAATCTATTCAAATAATCAATATTAGTTATTCTATAATTATAAATAAACTGGGTATTAACAAATCCCTGGACAAAAGTGTTATCTAATTCAAAATCAATAGAACAGGATTTATGATCAGAGTGAAAATTATCATGTCCCATATCAATCTCAAACTCAAAATTTGCAAATATTAGATCTAGGTAGTTATTATTTCTCATTGGAAAAATCTAATATTGACACAAACCAAAAGATAACATAATATTTAACACATATAGTGTTACATCATCAGAAAGAGAGGTAGATTAAAATCGCCAAGCAGGCTAATTTTATCATTGGGTTTAAATTTTGAAAAATGATTTGATAAACAGAGAATAAGAGGTCAACAAGCTAAATCTTAACAGGTGGTGTAAGATAAATAAGGACAAAATAGTATCTTGATCGTAGTAGCTTGAGTTTAATACATAGTAATTCCAAAGTTTTAGATGAAAAAACGAGACTGGTTTTATAATCAGGTTATAGCAAGGCCACCTTCCAGTGATTGTCTGTCTCTTTGATATACTGTTTAGACAGTAGACACCTGCAAAAAGAGCATCAGTTAAGTCACAAGATAACCATGTTTCAGTGATAAAGTAAATGGAAAAATAATCCAGTGATAAAGATTCATGAAAATTATTCAAATCCTTTAGAACACTGTGTGCATTCTGGCAATAAGAATGCAAAACAGTGCTTCCAAAGGTTAGAGAATCAATGTTATCAGTTTTAGAAGTTGGTGGGAAAGAAGCAGGTGAAGGGGACAATTGATATTGGGTAGTGGTGTTGAACAATACATGGATTTGTGTGGATGATGCAGTAGAATGAGTAGCATTTATTGAGGTTGTGACACTATCTTTGAGAGTCAGAATACACTGAACACAATCCAAAAGAACTGTTGTATCTGTAGATATCATCGCAAATTTTTACAGTATTCAATGCAAACTTCATGGGTTTGTCAAGACTTCCAAAAGCACTCCTAAGTTTGTTTTGAGCAAATAATATGGATTTAAGGAGATATGGACTTAGAGATAAAGATGAGCCCTAAGTTTCAGAGATTGTTTAAAATATAGTCTCTATAAAGTTTTGATGCAAATTTGATAAGAATAGGCTGGTTCCGACCAGATAAAAATTTACCCAATCTAAATGAGGCAATGATAATATCCAATTTGAAATGTTAAAAAAAATCCAACTATTGAGATAATATCATTAATCATAATACCAGCAGAGTCAGAAACTCCAAAAAGCAACAAATTGTTCTCTCTTGCAGAAATATCAAGCTGTGCTATTCGGTCATCTAAGTACAAGACTTGATCTTGTATCTCCAGAGCCATTGAAGTAATTTGCTTGTTAGTAGAATCAAAATTCACAACATTTGACTCTACCTGTAGAAAGACAGAGTCCAATTCTGCAGTAATAACATTTTGTTTATCAATAATCTGCTGTTGTTGATTGCCAATAGCATCAACTTTAACTGACCTAGCTTTGATTATTCCAACTCACTTAAGCAGAAGATCAAAGCTATCCTGGGTAACAATAATAGTTTGAGGACCAGGGTTGATCTCAATGTCACCAGAGAGAAGCAAAAGTAGACTTAGCCATATAAATGATTTAAAAGATAATGATAATGGTAACGCAAAATAATGTTTTTTATAAAATGAAAATTTATGTCTTGTCTTTTAGATATAGGATGATTTAAATAAGTAGTAGAAGTAAAGCAAGTATGTATTGTAGCTGCTATCAATGATATAGAGTTATAGTTAGGCACATCATGAACAAGATGAATCATTATCACAGTCAGAGGAAATTGAATAAGAAAAAAATAACAAGTCAGCCATTATAGCTATCAGAGCAATATGCCCGAAACCACACTTTTGAAAAGCATGTGTAAGTGTTTTACATTAATGATCAAGGCCTAGATCAGTTCGTTCATTAAAAATCTGTAAAGGAGAATAGATTTGATGACACATTTGTATTATAAAACCCAATATGAGTGAGAAACAACCTTTTTTTAGTTAGCAGATATATGTTGCCTGATACACATGTGAAGTTAAACTTATTTAATAGATTCCACAAGATGAAATAGATCGAGCAAAAAAATCTTGAACAAAGCGAGGTGATCTGCCTGACAAATGTTAATCCAACTAAACTAGATACTCCAAAGAAGTAAATAAAAACTTATTGGCACAAAATATTTGATTAAAACCCATCTTTTCGCAGAAAAATATACTATTAATAACTGAGATTAAAAAGCTCGGACAGGCCATTAGCCACAGCAGCGTATAGTTAAGATCCAGTTGATAGAATTTCTATAAGGTAATTTTGAGGTAAATAAGTGCTATCCATTGACAAATTTGACCACATGGTCCTTTCCAAATATAGAATAAACCAATCAAAATGCTCAAATTTTGCTTGATCAGATCTGTTTGTCCTGTAGAAATTTTGAATTTTTTTTAGGATGATGTGTATGCCAGTGCAAAAGTGTTATCCAACCAATTGATATAAAATGGATATATTCAAAGAATAAATGATTGATGTATTTCCAATCTGTCACAAAAGAGACAACGATTGGAAATATTAATGTTAAACATAGAAGTGAGAATAATCAATTAAAGGTAATGCTACAGGAACAATTTTAAGCCCAAAATCAGTAAGACTAGGAGACATAAATAGGAATAAATTGCTTATTTGACTAATTAGTTTCTCTAAGGAATAAAAATAGTTTTGTTGTCTTGCAGATTGGACGTGAGATTATTTATTTATTTATTTATGCCAACAACTCAAACGATTAATCTGGTCAAGACATATATACCAGAAGTTGAGCTTGGTTCCGAATTTGATTCCAGGTAGTCAAAAATAAATAAAAAGAGGGTCAGATTTTGTTATCTTCCCACAAAACATAATTAACGTTGGAGCTGCATGACAACTAAAACGTAGAAGCATGTGAAATTAGTATTGTTTCTCAACAATATTCATATATTTTCTTTACAGTCCTAACCTTATGATAACCCTGAACCCTTGGATAATCTAGAGGTGAAATAATCTTTTGCTAAGGGCCGATTTTGATAACTTTAACTTACGTCTGTCAATCATGTTTGTGGCAGATTTGCACATCCAATCTGACCAAAAAGAGATTTGTTAATATTAGTAAATATAGGTTGCACATTTTACCTTAGTGAAAATTTTCTTTAATACCATCCTATATATTAATTGGAAAGAGTGTGTTCTGAAACCAATATTTGCCAAAACCAGTAACAGTGCCATCTATGTACTATTTTTAGAAACTTTAATTCCCAGGCTTATTGGCCTGGGAATTAAGGATTAAGAATCATAACTCTTATGAGAGAGAGAGAGTGATGCCTATGTAACAGGCTTAAAAATGTTTGATGCCCATGTAACGGGCTTATTCGAAGCCGTGTTCCAAAGCCAGTAACAGTGCCATCTAGGAACTATTTACAGAAACTTTGTAACAGGTTTATCGGCCCGAGAACTAAGGATTAAGAATCATAACTCTTATGTGAGAGAGAGAGAGAGTGAGTGATGCCCATGTAACGGGCTGATGCCGTGTAACAGGCTTACAGGCTTATTCGAAGCCATGTTCCAAAGCCAGTAACAGCGCCATCTAGGAACTATTTTTGGAAAATTGTTGATGCCTGTGTAATGGGCTTATTTTCTACTGTTTTGTAAAAAGAAAAAAAAATATAGGTTTTATTTAATATTAAACACTTTTATCTGACTTAAAATTATGAAATAAATTAATTTCCGCCACACAAATTCTATCAGATTGATATAAAAATTTAAAAGGTGGGGCTTCACAGTTGAATATAGACATCCCTTTCATTTTGCACATCCAGCCTGATAAAATTTATGTGGATGAAAGATGTAAGAGCAGATAAAAGTGTATAATATTAATACATTAAAGAATAAAATATTTTCTCCTAAGTTTTATCTATTTTTTTTTCCAAGTTTATTATGATATTTTATTAATAAAGTTAACAAAATCAAACTTGAAATAAAATCACAACCTTGTTGATTAAATTGATTAATTAATTAATTACTCAATCAATTGTACATTTAGGAAAGGCTGTTACAAACGCACCCTAGGTCAATACCCAGATGATCAATTAAAAATCCAATAAATAAATGAATATTAAACCGTATTAATAAAAGTTAATAAAAAACCCGTAGTAGCTAACATTTATATTTCATTATAGTAATGACAAGTTTACCCAAGTTATCTTAATAAAGTGTTGGTTCTATTTTAAAATATCTTAGCTATTTTTAATTTCTCTCCACGCAATCTGTTTCAATTTTTAAATAATCATTCTAACCCGCCTGCGGGCATGCGCTTAGTATTTCAACTCTAATGTCTCCGGTGTTTGAATGCTCACCTGCGATGCGCAATTGAGTACTTATGGAAACGTCGGTATTGATAAAGTGATTTTTTTAACGTCAGTTTTTGAATTATGACAGTGGTGTTAAACGATTAACGATTAAAAGAAAGAAAAAAAAAAACGTGCTCAAAGGATATGAAATGGGCAGCGTATAATATATTGAAAACGACTAATATATTTGCACAAGGTACACAGGTAAGTCTTCCACTTTTTCTATTTATTTGTAGTTAGGGTGCAAGACCTGTGATAAGCGAAATGATTCTAAAATTAGATAAGGTTATAAAAAGCGAAGCTTATTGCAATTTCTGATTTATTAATTACCGTATATTAATTGTTAAAGCATTTTATTAAAATTCATGTCTTTGTGTTGAAATTATGAATGGAGAAGACACGTGCTGTAATAAAGTTTCACGTGGAAACATTAAAGGTATTAGACTAGGTGGTTTTGCTTGGGGAGGTATTAAACAACCTCAAACTAAAAATTATTAATCTAATAATCTTGAATGGATATTTTAAAAAAAATATAACATATTAAAATTCTTTTCATTTCATAGTACTATTATTCTCATTGAGATTGTATAGAGCATAATACTACTGTAGATATTGTTTATGAAATGAATATTTAAAAGCATGTTTCCCATCTCAAATAACTAATCTTAAAAGACATATGAGTATTCGTGATCACTCATCTTAGTTTTGTCTCTTTTTTTTTCTTTTTCATTTACGAATAAATTGATTTATGCCTTTTTTTCTTCTTAAAGAATTGATTTTATTTTTAAAACTATTTAAAAAAAAACACTTTAATTAAGATGAAGTAAATAAAATAGATCTATTAAAATCTTGTTGAAAGAAAAGTATTTTAAGATTTAAAGTATTTTTAGGTTTAAAAAATAATAATTTGGGTAAGTTTTATCTCCCCCCCCCCCATTAATTATTAGGATCCTTGATTATCTGAGAGTTGGAGCATAATAGAAGAAGCTAGGGTTGAGGGTAAGGTTAAGACTGTAGAAATAAAACAAGGCTGCTATCCATTTCAATCATAAGAAATTAGTAAATGCAGGGGGTTATCAGTAGATGTTTGTGAAAAAAGGAGGGGGGGGGGGAACTAAAAAAGCTCCATAAATTGTCATTTATTTTTTTATTTCTCAACTTGCTATAAATTTATTTGTGTAAGTCTTAAGTCCATCTATTTTAAAATGTTTGATTACTTTACCTGTGACCTATGGCCTTTGTTTCTTTACCTGTGACCTATGGCCTTTGTTTCTTTTATTATATTAAGATTTGCTGAATATCTTTTAAGAATAATGGGAATAATTTTGCTTGAAAAATGGAATTTTTTTCCATCCCTCCACTCCTCCCCCTCCCTTCCATCCCCCATCACTTTTGTCCCAGAATCTTATCCAATGCTGATTTATTTTTCTGCAATATGGCCAGAAATCATACAGGACTTTGTATTTCACTGTGATAAAAAATAAGAAATAAGACCATAAGTTATGGTGTCACAATATAGAATGACCTGTGCAGTGAGATTTTTTTTTCATTACATTGTATTCATACTTGTATTTTGCTAACACCTATCTTAATAGAAGTGCTATACAAACAATTTGGGTTACCTTTATAACAAGATGAAGGTAACCCAAACAGTTTGTTTAGTGCTTCTATTAAGTTTATGGGGAAAAAAATAACATAAACATAGATGGCTTTATTCGTTGAACTTAATATGTGTGAGTGCAGGCCAGTTTCACATACCACGGTTTGAGAATTAACTGATGGAGTTTGAATATTCCTTTAGCGTCAGTAAAAAGTTAACCTTAAGATTTGTATTAGTAATTTGTGAAAGATTATGCAACTTTTATCAGTAGAAAAGCAATACGACAGACCGGAAATAGAAAGCCAGCAATGCTATGAAACTAGCGTTGTGTGTGTCACATCCCATTGAAAACAATGTGTTTTAAAAAAAAGATCCGTTATTTCCAACAGAAGCCACCACGACTAGTTTTAAAACATGCTATGTATTTTTTCCAACCCAGGCTCAGCAAATCAATGCAATTTGCACATTTTTCCTATGTGGGGCATCCCATTAAATGCTATGGTCTTTAAAAATTGTTTTTGTCACTGCATTGTACCACAATGTGATATAAAGTCCAGTGTGATACTGACTTAACACCTAACAGAAATGAGCCAATTATTTGTGTCACTGCATTGTACCACAATGTGATATAAAGTCCAGTGTGATTCTGACTTAACACCTAACAGAAATGAGCTAATTATTTGTGTCACTGTAATGTACAACAATGTGATATAAAGTCCAATGTGATTCTGACTTAACACCTAACAGAAATGAGCTGTTTATACATTGCATGTGTATAATGCAATTGCCCATCAACAATTTGGTTCAATAAAATTTTGTTTGTCTTTCCATCCCTGCCCTACCCTACCTCTCTCCTCTTCCCTCATTTCAATATTGACTAGTTTATATTTGTCTGTCAAAAATGACAGGAACATTTTTTGAACATTTGTTTCCTCTCTCTCTCTTTACACCCTCACCCTCCCCTTACTTATCTACTACTCATAATTTTGATATAGAATAGGCTAATATTCAATAATTATTTTATTGGTACTGACTTAATATTATTGTTTGGGGTTTATCACCAATTAAATGTAAGTATTTCCTAATTGCCCCTCCCCCATTTTATGTTTTTTCTTGGTGTTTAATTTATGAAATAAAATTAATTATTTCCCCCCCCCCCTAATTACTGCCAATAGACATTATTGATTATACCATTAATATTAGGTGCTCTAAAGAAAGAACCAAATTACATATATTTTTCTAATTTTTTTTTAAAAAAGGTTAATTCTGTCACTAAACAATTTTTAATGAATTTAATAATTACATGTTAAATATCTAATCCACCTTTATAAAGTGATGTCATAAATGACAGGACCAATACATTTTAACATTTTTATTTGATGAGGAATTAATTAAAATTCTTAGTTTTATTAAAAAATAATTTAATATTGAAATTATAAAATTGAAAACAAATAAAAAAACAGTTAAATTATTTTTTTCTATAACAAATACACATCAAGGCAATCATAATTTGCAATAATATTTATCTCTTATTTTTTTTTATCCCTTGGAATCCTGATGACATTTCTATAGTCCATCCTTTCATCTTGCTACAGTCTATCCTTTGCACATTTACACTCTTAAATTCTTGACTCTTTCAATAAGATCTTAACCATTTGTGCTGTAATCTATTCAATTTTTCTTGATCCTGCCCTGTTGTTACATCATACTTCACCTCTATGCAAATTTTGTAGTTTTTTAATTATCTTTGAATTGAGTATCCAAGTTTCCATATGTCATCACTGACAGTACACACTGATCAAGTTCTTTTATTTATAGACATAAAAGATGTTTTCCTATCAAAATGTTATATAATTTTGCAAAGGCACTCCAGACCATTTTCATTTGTCTGATAATTAATTTCACACATTTTGCTTTCACTTACAGATGTCAGTTGAACCAAACAAACATAGTTACTGCCTTCAATAACATTACCATTCACTTGTCATTTTATGTAGGACATACTGGTTGATCATCACTTTGGGTTTTTTTTCTCAATCCATTTTCAGGCCTACATTTAGCTATTTTCACTTACTATAATCAGTGATCTGTTTTTGTAAGTCTTCTAGACTTATTGTAACTAAACAATATAATCAGTAAAATATAGATGGTTCAAGTAGTCTTCATTTATCTACATTCCCAATCTAGACTTTTACTTCTTCAAGTGTAGCAGTAAACTTACTTTGGGGAGATTCTATCATCTTGACAAACTTCTTTTTGAATTTTGATCTTGTTGGTGTCTTTGTGCATTCTTACTGTGGCTATTAATTTCTTATCATATTGTTGATCAAATCAATATTCAGTATGTCTTAAGAATAACTTAATTTTAGGGCATCCAAAACAAATTGAGTTTATATTATCGGTCATTGGAGACTTTAATTTATCTAATACCTATACTATGCTCAGCCCACAAGATATTCTAAAATTTTAGACAAGTGTTAGTTTAAAGGTTCATTTGATTTTAATATTTTTAAAGGACCTATTTCTTCTTCTGATCATAACTTGGTAATTTTAATTCCTGAATCTTACATTTCTACTAATGACAAACCTAAATTTATCCTCTGCAGAATACATATCAACTTTTGACTGGTCTAATTTTTGTTAACATTAATTGCATTTGGCTGAATTTTTTAACTCTGTATTCAGTTCACTCTTTTTTATTTGTTTTTCTGTAAAAAATATTGCAGTAAATGACATATCTTGTCAATTGTTTAACTGATATATGTAAATTAATTTACTTAAAAATATATATTATTAAAATTGGTGATCTTGGTGAAACTAGGTCTTTCTATCTAAGAAACATTATTTTCAATCTATTAGACAAAATGTATCTTTTGGTTTTAATAAGTTTTATGACCTATGAAATATTTTTCAATAGATCTTCCTTATTTTTCAATGTCCTCAGTTGATGATATATATGGGTATTGAACTAGCTTAAAGGTCAAATGTGACGGATTTTTAATTTTTTTTTTATTAATGATTTTTAAAGATTTTTACTAAAAAAAATNCTTAATTTTATCTTTAAATAACTTTTTTTTTATGCATTTTAAATTATTTTTTTTCAGTGGAATTTTTTTTTATAGTAATTATCTTTTAAAATCAATAATTAAAAAAAATTTAAAAAATCCGTTACATTTGACCTTTAAAAAACAGCTTACAATAATTAGTTTTCTATTGATTTCATTCCTAATTTTTTACTTAGAACTATTTAACAAAGTTTTACATCTAATCAATTTGTTTCTATCTCAACTTACTTGTCAAGATGTAAGGAAAAGATCCTTTATAGTTTCTATGCCAAATACTAAATACCTAACCTCTCCAATAATGTTAAGACACATTATCTATTTTACTGTCATTTAAAAAATGTGCAAAAGATATCTATTTAATCTAATTATAGTATTCTTCCCAAAATAGATAAATTTCAGTTTGGAGGACTTCCTCAAAGATCCTCATTACAATATCTTAATTTTTATATCGATTCTATTCTTAAATTATGGAAAATAATAATAATAATAAGGCATGTATTAAAGCCCTTCTCTATTTGAAATTCCAGGTTCTATTGTTTGCTGGATTTCTTCCTTTTTATCATTTCATTATCCTTTTATCAAGTCTTACAATTTAATGAATCCAGATTGTTTTATTGTTCAAATGGTGTTCCACAAGGTTCTGTTACTTGGTCGACTCCTCTTTATCATTTTAACTAATTTTATTGGCTTAAACAATTCTAATCATTTTAAATTTATTGATGATCTCACCTTAATAAGTAATGATAGAAAATCTAATTTGCTTTATGCTTTTCAATCCACATTAAATAATTTAATCCCTGATGTTGGAAATTGTAATAGAATAGGTCTATGGCAATTAACTTATCTAAATTTTCAGCTATGATACATGATTTTTCTAAATCCCGATTAATCTTAATTTATCTGTCAGTAATATTTCTCTTACAGTTGTATATAAGTCTTCAATCCTTGGAGTTATTATTCAAAAAGATTTTAAATGGTTTTGTAATATTAATTATATTTCTAAAGCTAACAATTTTTTTTTATGTTATTTAATATGAAAAAAACTGTGTTGTATTCATCCCCAGTTAGAATATTGTCTAGTAGTCTGGACTAAACAATTTAAAAGTTTAGAACATAATATTCAAAAAATAGTCTCTGTATTATTCTTAATAACTGGAACATTTCTTAAAGAGAAGCTTTATCCATTTTAGACCTGGATTCATTGGAACAACATAGAATAAATATTTTTAGATAATTTCTCATTCATTTATTAAATTTTACCTGAATATTTTCCTAATAAGTGTTGTGAAACTTCAAATTATAATACTGGAAATTATATTTTTTTATTTAAACAGTTTATAATACTAAGAGTTATTACAAATCAGCAATTCCTAGTATGTGAAAGACATTAATGACTGCTAAACTGCTTTTTCTTTTATTATTTAAATTGTATAGTTCTTTATTACTTTTTTTCTTAATTTTACTTAATAAATAATATTATGATGCATTTACTGTTTTTTTTTAACACAATACTTACAATAATTAAATTTGGGTCAATATGACCTGAAGAATATTGGTGTAGGTAAAACACAGGACCATAGGAAGGTTAAATTAAACTTTATATTTTGTAATCTATTCTATTTTTATATCAGCAAATGGTATTTATAAGGAAAATTCATATTCATTGCATCTTTGAATGACTTCTTGTACAACTTGAAGGTGCTCCATGAAGCTAAATCCATTTCTGAAACTAGTTTGATTTTTTGATTGAGCCTTATCTTATTATTTATGCAACCTGTTAGAACCTTGGTGAAAATGTTATACGTGGTAGGTGCATTAGTTATCAGAGTAGAAGTCAATTAGTGGGATATAAATGATTGGAAATCTAGAGATGGAAATATTATATCATCAATTATAATTAAATCAAATATGGTATTCATTGGTGGAAACATTCATAGTCATGATCAGAAATAGTGAAATAATTAGGATTAATTACAACAATATTATCACAACCTGAATATCCACAATTTTTATGTTTTATACAATACATTACTGGTTTAGATAAATTATAATCATTTTCAATGCATACTGTTTCATTGCAATTCTTTTTTATTACATGTGCGATTCATGCAGCAAAATTTAGATTTTGCTGATAACAAAAATTTATATTTCTTTTAAGTATCCATTATTTTTTAAAGATTTTTTTAAAAATTGATTAAGAAAAAGGCATTAATATTGAACATATCCATAACAAAATTTAATTTTTAAAATGCTAATATATGCCTCAAATTAGTTAACAAAGTTTGGTGTTGGATATAGGCTTTTAAATAGAAAATTTTCAGTTTTGAGAACAAACGTGCAAATCTCTGTGATTTTCAGATATTTCAAACCCCAGTTAACTTGATTTAAGTTACCTAAGGTTTCATACATTATGATGTAAATTGCCATTCTATTCTATTTATCTTTCTCTATTTTTAGTAAATTTTTAAATGATGGTGTCGGACACAGGAATATGGTGTTGGACACGTCCAAATTGTTAAAATGTCTGACATAAAATTTGGTATCTTTAAGTAGAATAATGAATAGAGTAAATTACTTTGAGGCAAATAATTCATTGAAAAAGAAATCAAACAATTTATTTGAATAAACTTGAATAAAAGTAATATAGTTAAAATTTAAAAAAACATTTAAATGTTAAATTCACAAATTATTTGTTTTTACTTTATTATTACTCTAGATAGGCTACATATTATAATTATTTACTACTTTTTAGTGTGCCTAGAGAAAAAAAAAAGTATCCTCAATATTTTTGTTATACCAGTAATTAAAAAAAAAATTAAAAAGGGTAGATTAGCATTAAATTTCAATTTTAA
>PXIH01S0006182.1:6291-18501 GCA_003024985.2 Euperipatoides rowelli | reverse complement strand
CAAGTTCTTTTTATTTTTTAATATGGCTGAAAACACTCCTAAAATGTCCAATTTTAGATGGAAGATATTTCAGTCATTTCCTGTTAGCTTGTTATGATTTAAAGAAATACAGATTTCATAGTAGATATTACATTTTTTTAAAAAAAAGTATCTATAGGCTATATGTGTCCTGTGCATAATTATTTTTTTTTTAAAAAATAAATTTTGTAGGCTAATTCATATTTTTACCGCATTAGTATCTTTTTTTCCAAGATATATTTTTAAAAGTATTTTGTATCTTGTAGATACATTTTTCAATGTATCTTGTATAGAAGATACATTTTTTCAATTTCTTGCCAAGCCCTATTACAAATAGCCAGAATTCACCAGAACCAACTTATTCTGTATTAAAAATATAACTGATCACTAGCTATTTAGATAAAGAAATGAAGCACAGACTTAAGGAGAAACTTTAAAAAGAATATAAAATGGCATTAGAAATAAACCTAAGTAAATCGAACAAAAATATTCAAATGCGTAAAGAAAAACTACTTGCACAGAAAAGATTAGGTAAGGCTATGGATGAACGTTAAATATAATAGTCCCATTGGAGTCTATTATATTCTTTGACTCGGGAGTGGCCCGGTAGTGTTTAGCATATTTCCTAACATAGGGCAAAACTTGAAATTTTGCATTTTTTTTTGGGGGGAGGGGGTAAATTCCCCCCAAATGTTTAGCATGAGTTTAAATCTAAAACCAGTGAAGCCGGGTAATAAACCTAGTATATTTTAAAATAATAACTTCATTTCTGAAACTCACATTTTCAATATGTGTTTTGCCCTCTTATGGGAGAAACACCCATATACACAGTATATGCAGTGGCCCTATACAATTAATAGTGGCTTATTAATTATAATTAATGTGTATATTCCTGTTTTCCTGGATACGGATCCAGTGTCTTTTTATTATAAAGTTAGTATTGATACTATTATACTACTAAGAAAAAGTATCAAGCTAACAGTAGTGTGAAACAATTAATATGGAAAATGTTTTAAATCGAATTATTCAATCTTTATTAATAATGTCCATTTTTAAAAAGTTGCATATCTGTTTTATTTAGAAAGTGTGGAGAAGATCAAGGACAACCATGACCAAATTATCAATACCACAATCAATTGAAGAGGAACCTGAAGAAATGTTGGCTATTGATTTAAAACTTCAAGGACCATTAAGCGAGGAATCCAGTTTAGATGATAGCAAACAGTTTGTAAATAAAGCATTATCTTCCATTATGGATTCACAGGCTAGAAACATTAATAAAGAAACTAAAAGATATATAGAAGAAATTGCAGAAAATGATTTCCGAAGGTAAGATAAATCTTCATATTGTACTATTTTTAGCATTATCTTTTGAGAGTTGTAATCATTCCAGTTCAACTGATCTGTTGACTAATACTTTTAAGTCATGTTTAGTCTATCAAAACCATTCAGTTTAAAGGTATAAATCCATATGGCATTTCAAAACTCATCCTGTAACAAGAGTGAAACTGCACCTCCATTACAGATGCCGTTCCATTTTCTTACATGCCTATGCTTTAACAACATACCAAACATCTATGTATAATAGTAAATATTACAATAATCATTATGTACTAATATCATAAGGAACTACGGACAGAAAGGATTTCCTTCCTGTCTATATAATAGCAATAAGTAATAAACTAGGACAATACTATCAAGAGGAATAATAAGTACCAAGCCAGAAGAAGCAAACCAAAATAATGTGTACTGTGTATATACTGTATATATGGATTTTTTCGCGAGAGTAATATTTTTGTGAGTTTCGCGGCAATCATATATTCACGAAAATAAAGATTCGAAAATATTAATATTCATTAAAAACAATCCAAGTGCTAAATTGTATATTTATTTTTTTTAATGAAAAAAAAATTCAACAAGTCATTTATTTTCTGTTTTTAAATTAAGTGCAAACACTAGCCAATAAGAAAACATTTAAAAAAAGAGAATGATTTACTTTCTTTTTTTATCAGATTGAATAAAGTCTTTAATAATCAAATATTTTATTATTATTATTTCACTGATGCTATGATATTCAAGTCATGCTGCATTTATAACAACTTTGTTTCAAGTCAATGTTAATTGGTTGAAAGAAAGACTTTCTGCTCTTTTTTTCCTCATTGACAAATACTAAAATGCAGTAAGGAAAAGGAGTAGAGTAGGGCTAAAATTTAAATTAATTAAGGAACTCACACTGCTAGATTATATTTCAGTAATGCCGGAACTTTTATAATGCCGTGTTAATATTTAACAAGGCCTAATGTATCTATTTATAGTAATCAACAGAATTTATTATTATTTGAAGGAAAAAAACAATAATATTGTATTCTCATGGGAATCTATTAAAAAAAAGATTTGAGTAGAGAAAATTGATTTCATTATTTTGTTTAAAATAAAAGGATTCTATTTTATTACATCTGTTTTTGATTGTATTTTAATATATTTTGTCTTAATGAGGAACAATTTACTTTTCTACTTTTGTTATTACATTAAGGTAAATTACAGCAAACAAAATTAATGTTTTAAAGGTTAATGATTATTATATTACAGCTTTTTAGCTGAAATTTTAAAATCTCAAACGTGAATTTAAAAATTCACGAATATGTGTTAGATAGAAAAACGCAAAAATAAACTATTCGCGAAAAAAAACATATATACAGTATATAGTATAAGCATTATTGTAAATTATTACATTGCTATATTTTGTGTGTGTGCCAACCTGTGTGATTCCTAACAATAGTAAAATAACTATAAGCTTTAATAATCATTTGTGTAATTTATTATGCAGTAATAAGTATTACATGAATAAAACTTATGTGCAATAGTTTGACTAGCTTTACAAAGTACATTTATTCATTTCACGTAACACAGAACCATCATTTCATTTCTACTTATAATAAACTTTGTGCATAAAACACCTAGCTACATTCCCTATCCCATAATGCTACAAAACCTGTTTCAAAATATAAATTTGGTGCAAAGAGATCGGACTAAATTGAAGGCTAATAGGCTTACGACATTTTCATTGGCTGATTTTTCTACCTAAAGAGCCAATAGGATATCAGTCATTGTTCTAAGAAAATCCGTACGATCCTTTTGGCCAAGATAAAAGCCAGAACTTTCAGTAATTAGTAGAACAGCCAGGGTAACAGACCCTGTCACCAGCCTGGGATAAAACTTAGGCATCATTATAAATTTCTAGTCTTTGTCGTTGCCAGATGTCAGGAGTCGGCTTATCTCCAGTTAGCCTACAACTAAGCCTAATTAATTAGCTAGCTAAGATAGAAGCCAGTCTTTGGCTTACATAAAATATATTTACCCAGTGTAAGCTTAAAGCTGTGCTAAGGCTTTGCTCTTCCCATTATCCTATATAATAAGTTAGGGAGTGATAGTAAGGTTCCACAGTAGTTGCAAAGCCAGGAAAGAAGACATCCTCTACGTATTGTCATGAATGTTATGGTTTAGTATTGACTGCTCATTCCTGTACAATGGCTAAGCCAAATATAGTTTTAGATTAATTAATGTTTGTTTAGTAGGCTATACAGCTTATAAATATGTGTGTATACAGTAGCTTGTAATTTATTTATTAGTGTAATAAACTGGTGGAGACTTCTAGTGTCTGTGTATGCAACTACTGAGTTCATGCGAGAACGAGAATTCCGTTCTAGCTTCAAGAGTACAAGTATATCCATCTTGAACAAAGTGATGTATAATGTATCATTAAATCCAGTTAGTTATTTTAATTATTGATTGCTTCTAACTGTGTGACTTGTACGATAAAGTTAGAAGCAATCAACATTTATAACTTGCACTCAGTTGGAAGATGTCTTACAATATTTTAATTATTATTATTTTGTGAAGCAACTAATGACCAACTGTATAACCTTAACACCTATCCAATGGTTATAACATGTATGACCAGTCGGTAAGCTTTTAAGTCTTATTACTGCCATCATCATTATTCTTATCCACAAAATGTCCTTTTTTTTCTTTCTAAAATGAGCTCATACTATTATATTTGTGTCTAGTGTTATCTTATAATAATTATTGTTGATTATCTAAATATACATATCTCAGAATAAACTATGTTTCTAATTACATCTTGTGTCCTAGTCTTTTTCTGCCTGATTACTATATCTGACGGGATAATATTCCATCTCTCCCAATCTTTTCTCTCATATGTCTGGACCTGTACTCTGTACAGGAACAGTTCTTATAATCCCTTTATAAAATGTGTCTTAGATCTTTTTCTGCAAAGTTGTATTGACAGAGTTACATAAACACTTGTAGTGAATTTTTGGAACTCAGTGTATGTTTAATTAATCAAATTTCACTTAAAAAGGTGTGAAAATCTAAGTTTTACACAATGTTAGAGAAGGCCCAACACATCATCTATTACATCATGTTAAACAAAAATCAAAGCAAACACCAGCTGTTTGCTTTGATTTTTGTTTAACATGATGTAATAATCACATGTTCATTCTTCTCTAACAGTATATAAAACTTAGATTTTCACACCTTTTTAAGTGCAATGAGAAAATTTGATGAATTAAACACATTTTTTTGGTAAATATTTGGAAAATAGCATTGATATTATTATTTACTGCTGAAGAGATGAAGCCATAGCTGGCTGTAGTAATTAAAGATAGTAAAAATGGAATAATTGTGATAATCCGAATAAATTTATAAATTTCCTCTCTGTGAGAGGAAATTTATAAAAAAAAAAAATTGAAATAATAACAGACTCAAATGCAACAGACTACTCACATAATTAAATTCAACCGGATGATTTCTTGATGGGAATTTTGTTTAATGTGAAAACCAGATCTTTAATACACATATAAAATACATTTTACTGTGTTGGGTTTTAAACAAATACTTATGATAGAACCAGCAGCAATAAATCAATATATTTGCATTTCAATAAACTAAATCAGACCAGCAGGTGGGCCAGTTTGAATATGGTGATAGTGTCCATACTAATAGAAGCAGCAGTGACTTAAATGCATTTATTCACCAAAATATTTATAATGTTATGGTAATGTAACAGTTGAAGAATGATTAAATTTAAAAGTTTGGGAGATTAGTTATTATTTGTAATATTGATTCCAAGCTACTGATTTCTAATATAGATAGGTAATCTGTTCTTCAGTTTTGGAATATTTAATTAACATTGGCTTTGAAACAAAATAATTTGTTAATTGTAAAGTGGCAACATTTATTTTTTATTCTTGTTTACTACAGTTTCAAGCCACTAGCATCAACCAAGTCCAATTTACTAACAAAGAAGTTATAAAATTGACGTTAGTAAAAAGTAGCATAGAATTGCATTTTTTTATATTTATATTTAGCCTATACTGTATACATTGTATCATTTTTGATTGAAATCTATATACTACTGTATATGTTTATTTTAGATTGCCTGAAGTTGGTAATATTGTTGAAGAGATGTTAGAGAGCACTATTTACAATATCATCCAGGAAGCTATGACAGGCAACATTGCTTTAACTGTTAAACCAAAACAAGTTTCTTTGGAAGCATAAAGTAACCTTGCAAAAATAATTTTCCTATAATCTCTAAATATTTCATTATTTTAAAAATGAAATTTATGGGACAATAACCTTTTCATAAATTAGGCCTCGATTTTATACCAATAAAAAAAATGTCTTTTGTTTAGATTTCATTTTGAGAAAGTGTAAATACATTGTTTTATTAAATAAAAAAAGTTTTAGAAAATTTTTTTCCTTCATAAATTGGCTTTAAAGTGGTATTTGAATGCTGGTTTTTAATAATTTTTTTTTTTTTTACAGAATAAAAAACAAATCCTAGGTTTTTACATGTTTAAGGATCTTTTGGTGATAAAATCGTCTCTATTAGATACATTTAAAACTGTTTCTTAGCAGGTAGCGATTTTCGAGCTTTAGCCCTTCCGAGTGGAAAACTAACACTACCAACTATGCCATCCCTGAACTACTGTAGGTTATAAATATTTGATTTTTTTTTTAAAATACAGTAGTCTATATTTACAAACATATGTACAAGCTTCATCACAATCTGGACTACAAAGTCAAACAGCCATGTCCAAATTCCTATAAAGTAGCTCCATACATCCAATTCTAACAAATTAAACGTTGTATGGAAAGAAAATTCCTTAATTTCCAGACCGGGGCTGGCTGGGGTTCGAACCCTCAACCTACATATATGCACTAACTCTGGCAGTCCCATAGACCGCTTAAGAAATTCAAATACAAGTGATCTATTCTTTATATTTTGACAGGTGAAGTTTTTATTTTTTGTCAAGGTACGGTGGTCCAGTTAGGAGCCCATAGCATTGACACATCTAAAGACATGTAGTCCCAGGGACAGGTATGATCCCCGGGGGTGCCAGTACCTCTCCGTTTTTTTCCGGCCCAGGTGAAAGGCACCATTTCTCTATGCATGAAAAGACCATTAGCTCTTGAGTGTAAGAAAAATACACCCCTGTAGCTTGGGTCTTGAAGATGGTTAAGCCAGATGCACTCTAGAAGAACCAACTCAGAATAAAAAAAAAAAAAAAAATTTTTTAAATCTCTTGAATTTTGACCAAAAATAAAATATTTTAATATACTGTAAATACAGTATATAATTTGTAGTGGTTGGCAGCTAACTCTGCATTCAAGGCATAACAATTCAGTATACAGAATGAATAATGAGTCAATACATTTTTTTAAAAACTCATCTAATTAGCAAAAACTTGAAATTTATGAATAGATATTCTCCATTACTCCAGAAATTAAAGAAATTTATATTGAGGTAAAAATATGTAAATTATAAAATGACCTCTTTTTTTCCATTTATCAGAATATTCCTGTTTCTATGGCCTTGAGAAAATCCAATGTACAGTATATTGTCTTAGCTAGACCAAACATCTTTGCCAGCTGTATGTGTCAAAAATGTATATAATATTTTTGATGGAATCTAGTGCTGGAAGTATCTCAGGAAGTTTTTGGAATAAAAATAAAGTGTAAAGGCTTGGTGGTCGAGTGGTTTTGATTATCATGTTAGTGCGCTCGACATATAGAGGTTGAGGGTTCAACCTCTGAAGTTTGTGTGAAAATTTGCTTTCAGATAAAAGTACAAGCTTGTAATTTTTCTCATTTTAGTTATAAAGTCAAAAGTGGTGAAAAGACGATCAAGGACTATAGAACCTGGATTTGAAGAAACGCTTAAAGGAAAATGGTCACCATAAGCTTTACGAAGACAGTAAGCCTAGTATCTTATGTGCAGAGCAAGGAGCTTTAATAAATTATAATTAGTGTTTATCATTTTTAAGTAATGTAAATAAAGTCAGTATTCTCCGGTTGGCGAGAAACAAAAAAAAAAAAAGTGTCCTAATAGGAAGCAGTTGTGTATGATTGACCAAAGGCATGGTGATGCCTTTCATTTTCTTTGCTTACTGCAAATGATCAAAATTAATTCTGAATGCCATAAAATTTGCAAAGTTGTAATGTGAATAGGCAAGAAGGAAAACAGGTGTTCTATGATCCAATTCCTAAAACAGTATTTTATATTTATAAATGATTGCTTCAACATTTAAAACAATCCGTGTGCCACATTTATCTTTAGTGAAACCTTATAAGACATAGAATATAATTATAGATTACATTAAGATAATGTGCAGCAATTGTTGCAACTTCTTATTTTTATTATCCTTACTGGGTATCTCTTTATATGTTGAGGAAAAGTCAAGCATTATAATCTCAAAATGTTTCTAAACAGTCAAACAAAATGAAAATTTAATTGGTTGTTCTACATGGTCTTAGAATAAACCATCAATAGGTCACCAAAGTATCCTGCTAAAATTGTGAGACAATCACAACATAAGGATTGCACTGCTTGTACTATAGTACCTTTAGGCCTGAAANGGGGAATAATTATTATATTTTATTACTAGACTATGCTAGGCAGACGTGGGGACTGGGGGAAGTGGCCTAGGACTATAAACAAAGAGGGGAGAGGGAAGTAGCTGAAAGAGAATGGGTTAAGACAAAGACATACTACTAAAGTAATCTAAAGATGTATTTATTATGATCAGGAGTGAGGTATTCCAGGGAAGATGGTTAGTTCTAGTCTTACCGGAGCTCCGGGGAGAGGTCGAAGTGACAGATGACGAGTTTCCTTACAGGTCCAGGCTGTGGTCGGAGATAAGGGTGAAGAGATTTCTTCTAAACCATTTTATCCTTTTAGCACTTGGTTAGAATTATAAAAAGAGATCCAAATTATCTGTTATGTTGATTACACTATATTATATTCCTTATTGCACATTATGGTTGTAATTCCTGTAGTTCTAGAGGTTATGAAGACTTTGGTTGATTACATTACAAATCAGGATACAGTTTCTTTATAAGTGTTTATTTTAGAATGTATAACTCTGGTTGCGTGGCAACCGGATCTCTATTGTGAAAGTTGGGAAATAAAGTAATTAATATTAATGTTCAATTTGGTGAATAGTATTTGATGCTTTTATAGACCATTCTCAGTTCTGCTACAGTACAATATTTTAGCTATTCAAATACATTTCAAGAAATACTGAATCTATCAAAAGTAGACTATGAACTGCAAGTTCTACACAATTTAGTTGATAAACCAAATATTGAAATTCAGATATATATTCAAGAAATATTTTCTTTTATTGATCAGAACCTATATTCAAACTTAAAAATACAAAACATTTTTTTTTCAATAATCTGTTCCACAACAGTACATCACTAGAGTATTTAATTACAGTCTGAATGCACCGAATCTTAGTGATTTATGGAAATATCTGTTTATTTTTCCAGTTATTTTCACAGAATGAAATTGCTAATGTTTAACTCTTGAGAAATCTACAACAGTCTTCACAATTACCAATATTGAGTATGCAACTGCAGTTGAAAGATTTACAATGGATTAAGTGCTTAAGTAGGATAATTCTCAACTTTCCAGTGTTAATGTTAATAGCGCAAAAGTCAAATCTTCCAAAAATAAACTGATAGTCTGCATTAACAAGAAAAATATTCAATGATTCATACTCTACAATTCATTAGCTTTGAGAAGTCTTACAGCAGGGATATGATGAATAAAGTACGAAAAATTGTTATTAAAAAATGTGAACACTTGATCAACTTTGGTGAAAACATTAAGGCATTACTGACTGAGTAATTGGTTCAACATTTACAATAAGGTGTCAAGCTAGACTGTTAAAAGCTGTAAATATGGCCAGCATTAAAATAAAAACTATTATGATGTAATATACCAATCCTTTAATAATCTAACTTTAGCCGATATAAATAAAATTTAATATAGTCTTTAACTACTAAATTACAATTCTGAGCTCACCATTATTAGGAAAGCTAAGATTTTTAAGAAAGGTTAGCAACAGGCTAGCCTCTTTTGAAATCCTCCCTTGGCCACACTACAATCATTCTAAAAAATCAATAATTTTCATCCTTAGCGCGTTTCCTATTAAACTTAGACTAACATTCTTAAATTATACTACTAGAAGCCACTCTCCTATAAACATTTCAATATTTCTGAAATTACTAAAAAGAAAAACAAAAATTTTATAATTTTATTTGAAGATGCAGTGTTTGCTTTAAAAATGGCAACATATTTTTAGTTCTTCAATAATTTATTTAATCTCTATAAAAATAGGAAGCATAAATATTATGCTAGCCTAAGAGTTTATACAATATTTTTTTTGGTAATAGAAACCACAGAATGAACCTATACAAATAATATTCAAATGAAAAATAAATAATTAAATAAATAAATTTCATTTCCATAAATATCAAATTAATTCAAATCCTTTTTGAATATACCAGTCATGCAGTAATTCATACGTAAGACGTTCAAGCATAAATATTATGCTAAAAATGTACACTGTAAACAATAAATAGTTTCTCTTATTCCATTTAGAAATAAATATTTTTAAAAAAACATTTACTTAAAAAAAATAATGTAAAATTAAAACAGATTCCAGGAACCCATAAAAAAATTAAAAACATTTACAATGTTTCACATTTAATTAGTCTTGATTTCTCTCTACAATTCTTAACTGTCTTCATCATCATCATTTGTTGATGAATAAATAGCCTCATTTCGTCGTCTGAATTTTTTTACGTGTTGCTCTGTTTTAACGATTCCTTCTGTATCGTCACCTGATCTTTTGCCACTACTGGAAGCAGGCCTACTAATCGGTGAACTAATATCTCCTGAATCACTAGCACTAATTGCTTTTTCTGTAAAATCAACTGAAAACTTGGGCTGAATCTCATCACTCTCTGATGAGGAGGATGATGAAATGGCACATGATGAACTACTACTATTAGAATTTTCATCAATAATTACTGATGAATTAATTATATCTTCAGTTTCAGATGACATTGAACCCGAATTGGAATTAGAACCAATATGACAGGACAGATCAGTTTCTTCCTCGGATATAGTAAAAGTTGTTTCATTTTTTATGGGCGTTCGTGTGATGTTAGCTTCAGACTCACCAATATACGATTGGTTGAAACTTTTAATCGGTGATAACCTTTCACCAAGATGTAATTCGTTAGGATCTGTTAGAGACAGTTTAGAACAAAGTTCAGTAGTTTGGGGATTTACAGATACTTTTGCGTCACAATTAGTAGCACGTTTAGAAAATATGGGAGCCGTAGGTTTAAAATTATGGGGTATTTTAAGAGCATTACCAAATAGATTTCTGATTTTATCCATGTCATCATCTTTGACAATAAAGTTCCATCTGTAGAAAAAAAAAAAAAAAAAAAATCATCAAAAACAATAATGATAATAGCAATTGCTCAATCTTTTATCATTTAACATTTGTTACAAACTGGCTACAAAATTGTTATAACAAAAATAATTAATGAAACATTATTACTTTGCCATGTTGGTTTCAAGATAAACTATCTCTTCATTTTTAAAGGTTTAGTTTAGAAGGTCTATCTCTTTTTTTAAATAGCTATCAGAATGAGACAATTGCACCCCTAGACATATTTTTCTCTTGTATCACAATATTGTTTTGTGGAAAGTTTTTTTTTGAGGTGGTGGTGGGTGGTTGGGGTTTCAAACTATGAAGGGTGCAATTTGAACATTGAACAGTATGGGAATGATTGATCTGATAGTGATATCAAAGTCATCAAGTTTTTTTGTTGTCTAGCACTTTTTAACAGGTGAAATCTGGCCATACCAACTACAGTATGTATCGATCCATTGTTCAGAGAAAATTTTCTTTTGTTCTTAGAAATTTGTTTCAATGCCAAGTCTTACATGTTTTGTACAAAGTATGGTGCATAGGGCACCTCTGATGTCCACGTTAATAATCCATTCTACGGTATATTTTTATAAAATATTTACAGTATATAAATTTTTTTTGTACATTAATAATTAAAAAACAGCCAAAAAAAAAAACACCAAAATGAATCCTAGAGGATGAAGGCAACTTTTAGATCCAGCATGACAGAATTTTCAAAGTTTAATTTAAAAAAAAAAAATTGATGGACCCGCCAAAATCATCAAATTCACTGAAATGATTACAATGCTAAAACTATGTAGCTAAGTGTTAACTAAATTTTAAAGATTTGAGCAGATATGTTGTTACTCAAAATCATACAGTTTAGGATTAACTACGTAATTCATTAGTGACTTACTGTTCGGATGATCCTGGACCAGGCATGTAACGTATTGATGAAGTAAGGTTCAACAAATGATTAGTTGATTTCAAAATGGCAAACCACTCAGCATCATAGCATAAATTAATTGGCTGACTGTCATCATGTGGAATATCAATAATCTGTAATTCAAGAAGGAAAAAAAAAAAACAATTCAGCATTTAGTCTTGAAAGTGTTTATAAAGCTTATCGTAATCATTTAAAACAATCAGTGTAACTAATTAATCAATATTCATATCTATGTGTGGCTGTACTATAAACATTATTACTCACAAACTTTAATACTTATAAATTATTAATTTAACACTGACATGCTTTTTAACCTATAGTTGCCTGAAGCCTTTTCTAAAACTTAAAGTTATACCCCGCCAACCTGGACATATTTTAGTTCAACTTTGACATTTCCGACTAAAAGTCTTAAAAAGCAAACTGTCTTTATTTTAGGAGATAAGT
>PXIH01S0006180.1:16770-28676 GCA_003024985.2 Euperipatoides rowelli | reverse complement strand
CCATTCCGATATCTGTTCCGGAACACGTATCGGATAAGGATTCACTATTTCAGTGTAAACGTGGCTTAATTCAAAGTAATAAACTATTAAATAATAATAAAAAGTTGCTAGAATATGCCGATATATTTCAATAAGTGGACTTATGTCTCTCTGAGTTCAGATAAACAGGTTTTAGTTTTTCCAATAAAATATAAATAAATGTATTGGTTACATCTGTAATCCATATTACTCATTTTTCATTACCAAAAATTAGTGTCCCTGTAGCCTATATGATGATGATGATAATAATAATAATAGAACTTCCTTTCACTCAATAAAAGAACTATTCAAAACATATTTTGCCTACCTATCATACACGCATCCTTAAATAATAGGCTTAAGGCTCATTTGTACTTCTGTGCATTGCTCGTCCTTTGCGTAACAACAGATAGCTTTGTGTAAAATCATGCAGACTGGGGCAGTAAGGCATGCACTATTAAAAGATGAATAGCCATCCGTCATCGTCCATAAAAGTTGAAAAAAATTCAACTTTTACGTAGATCTCTCCGTTTGCCCTCCGGCTTGTTAGCCATTGAACCAATCATCTTAGGTTTTCTAAGACTAGTGATATGCTGTTGTATTTGTCCCGATTGATTTAGTTTGTAAACATCATNTTTCAAAAATTGTTTTAATATTTTCAATTGATTCAATTACGGTACGGTAATTTAAGTTACAGTATTATAAGCATCGTATTTGAAAATGAATTTTTTTAAAAAAAAATACTTATAATAAAAGGGGAAAAAAGGAATACATACACATTTTAATAATCTTATTGTTGTATACTTAGTAACAATATTTGAAATCTACTTTATAAAAATATAGTTAAATTAAAATAAACTATTTTAAGTTTTCCATTTTAAATAAAGTAAAACTAAAATATTTTGAACAATAGCCTACTATAAGTTTATTTGAATTCATTTTGATGCGTAAAACTAAAAAAAACCATAACAACTGTTGGAAATTAGGGAGGATTATGATTGACTATTGTATAAACCAATTTCATTGATTACGGATCAATGCTGCCGAAAAGTATGAATGCATCTCTCCGTTGGCGAGTCAGATGTAACGGATCCGAAACCTGCTCTGTATAAATGAGCCTTTAGCTTCGATATATTTTTTATGTACATATAAGATGTTTATTGTGACAAGCAAAACTCATACAATAGCTTAACTAGAGAAAATGGACCAAGCCCAATAAATAAAAATCTTTTGGACCGTGGTTTATCCATTCATTAACCTTCAACACAAATACTACAAATTTATTGATTTTTTTTTTTCTGTAATAAATTTAATTGTAAATAAATAGTAATTAACTTCTTCATCCATTTACACCTTTTTTGTTATCAAAAAAAAAATCAATTAGTCGTTATGAGTATTTAGCATGAGCCAAGATGTTTGTTTATTTCCATCCACAATTGATCTGTCAATTTTGATAACAGAATTTTTGTGAAATAATTTTATATATTGATTGTTCAATTTGTATATTTATTTATTTATTTTTCCTTCAAATTTCAAGTGCAATATTTTAAAATGATTTTTCAAGTATTCAAAATCTACAGATTCCATCTTTGTGTCCACAGTAGAAGGGTCCTTTTCAGGCATGGGTCCCGATGCGATTGTATAGAGATAAAATATTAAATTCCTGAGAATATTATTGAATCGGCAATAATATGGCAATTCTTTCATGTTCAAGGAAGATACAATGCTAAATAATGACCTAAAGAGCACACTGATATAAAGATATGGCAATTTCTTAGATTAAGTTACTGTACAGTATACCAATACTGTATCGCAGCATGAAAATTTCAACTTTATAAGTGAACCCAGATTTTTTCTAACCCTTCAAACAATCTAAAACAAGTCTCCACACATGACAAAAGTTCTAGCGTGTTGCCCCCTTTCCATTTCCTATCTGCAGTAATTCAACAAGGATTATGATTGACAGATTCTGAAACAGGACTGATCCGTATTGGGTTTAATTGATGAATCTGTTTATGTTTACACTCATTGTTTTTTTTTCTTTCAATAAACAATAGAATCGCTAACAAGCAATTTGAGTTACCTTTATTCCTATCTCAGCCAGTTTAATTTATTTATTTATTCTAAGATAGCAGGATCTTCATTATTTATCTTAAACTTGTAAAAACAACTCCATCTCAAAATGTGGACAGTATAATTACGATACAATAAAAATTACTTTAAGTTATCGATTAATATTGAATTAGTATAAACATTTCAGTTTGTAGACGCATAAGCCTTCTACAATAATAATGGCTTGTAAAAAGACGCAAAAGCCTTTTTTTATTTTTGTAATTGACAAACAAAATAACAGTAACTTGTTTTTAATTATCCATTATCTTTAGCGGTCATAATTTCACTAAAATTATTATAAGGATTATCTATTTGATATGTTCTAGAAAAAAAAAAACCTATTCAAGCTAAAGGAATCGTGCAAAATAAATAATTGCCTTTACTCTTTATTAAGTTATCATCTGTATTACCTATGTTTGAGCTGAAAAACAACAACTTTAACAAGTCCAGAATGAAACAGTTATACAATTACGATACCATACCTATTGACACCATTTAATGTATGTAACATTTGAAGACAAAATTTTAAAATATAGGCTGATTGAATTCTTTATCAATAATGCAAACTAGCACTACGCTTTCATTCAGTGTCACGTCAGTTATGATTAAAATAAATTGCAAAGTACTTTAATAGCGTTCGCAACTACAGATGTTGATCCAAAACAGAGATAGGTATTGCTTGCAATTTAGGATTAAGAAAATTAAATAAAAGACACCATGAAGCAACACTTGTCCTTTAGCCATTATTCCGAATCAACCAATCATGGTGTATAACTGTATGACACATGACTAAAATGCAGGGCTCGAATTTAGTGGGAGCAATGGGAGCAATTGCACCCAGTAAGACAAAAATTGCTCCCAGTCACTTGTAAGTGGGAGCAAATATTTGCTCCCAGCATAAAATTTCTAATTTGGGCCCTAAAAAAGATTAATATTTTTTGTATTATTTACATGATAAAGATAATAGGTATCACTTTTATTTTTACATAATTATTGACTAGCTTAGTAATTTATTTTTTAATGGGCAATTTATTATTTATTTTTAAATATTAGTATTTTAGCCAATTATGCAAAAATTAAATAGTGCAATTATATTTATTACTATCATGTAAATAATAAAATTATTTCTTATTTTAATTATAAAATTTCATTTTTGTTTTTAAAATGTTAGGTAAAAAAAATTTTTTTGGAGCTGAAAGGGATAGGGGGTGGGAGGGAGGATGTTTCAATATTCATCATCCTCCTTATTGCCATCACATTTAGCAAAAAGATCTGAATTCATCCACTGTAAATTTAACTCTAATTTTAATCATTTAAGGATGCTCAATGGAACAATTTTACCTGATCGTTTAATAATATTGACAAAAAATATGTAAAAATCGGGTATTTGTAACAAATTTGAATTTCAAGATTTTGATTTTAATGAAGCTAAATTAAAAATAACCAATATCGGCCTACTGGTAATTAAAAAAAAAAGAAAAAAAAAAGATTGCTCCCAATAAGACAAAACTTGCTCCCACCCACTTGTGAGTGGGAGCAAATATTTGCTCCCAGTAAAAAATTTCTAATTTCAAGCCCTGAAAATGGCTCGCTACCTTATTTTTTTATTTATAGTCCTAACCTTCATCCCAACCTGAAGTCCAACTCCTACTAGATAATAAATAACTATGCCCCAATCCTAATGCAATGTAATATAGTAGTCAAATCAACCTTTTGATAAATTTTACACAACTTGTGTCATACCAGCTGTTAATCAAACACTGAATTCCGTTGTACGCTATACTTAAATGATAAAACATATACATTAGTCTTATTCTTTTTTGTTTCAAATTACAACTAGTACAGCTTACATAAAGTACATATATTGAATTATATTTCAGTTATTTACAGAAATATTGCTTTTGGAAAAGTAATTAGAGAGATAATTTTAATAAGTTTATTGTACCGTATTGCAACTAAAGGCTGATTAAATGTTTCTATAATAATATACTAAATGCATATTTACTCAAAAACTACAATATAATATTTTTTTTTTTTTTTAAATAATCCTAAATAGTTGTAAATACTAATTGCATTTTATTTAAAATCAAGTGATTCCCCGTTATTTATAATGATCTGGTTCAGTTTCCAGGCTATGGGTGATGTAAAATCTAGCTAGCCTATTATGCATGCTTTATGATCAACAAATATTGTTGCAAATGTTTTTCAATGTCCAACTACCAGGACAGTTAATTTAAACTCAGTTTATATTAGAATTTATATTAACTTATTAATTTATTTTATTGCTTATATTATTATACCAACTGATGTGGAGGTATTTCAATATTTTAACGGCTGGTACTGAGGGTTTTTTTTATATTTTAACAACCTAGCGTCCTAGTGCATACTGGCTGAATATCAGTACAAGAAAACATCTACACCAGGGTTATCCATCCTTTTGGCTTCCATGGGACCCATTGGAAGAAGAAAAATTGTCTTGGGCCACACATATAAAATACACTATATAAATGATAGATGATGAGCAGGGGAAAAAATATGTCCATGCATAATTTATGTGATACCTGCTAACACAAATAAACAAAAAAAAGTCCTCGCATAATAATCCTAATTATGCACATCCCCATTTGGAGGGGCTTTAAAAATTGTCGAGCAGGTCACATATTTGTGATCGCTGAAAAAGCAAATAGAAAGCAGCAAAATTCAATAATCACATAAGTATACTTAAATGTCTTCTAAATAACAATAAATGCCTATCGTTTAGAAAGGTAAGTTGAAATATCAATAATCGCTGCGTTTTACTCTCCTAGCCATCACAAGCAAACGTAACATCTGATGGTGTCAATTTGACTGTAGGCGCCTGGATGATAACCCACTGTAAACTGCACACCTCCATAAAACAGAAGCCATGTGTGTATATAAATTGCGAGAGCATTTGGTGTTCATCGACGCTATGCCTAGTATACAGAATACACACTTGAATTCTTTTTAAAAATTCATTTTTATGCCAGAGTCCTCTTGCTCTTTATTTTATTGGTTAATTTTAACAGTTTTTTGTTTCTTCTGATCGAACTGCATTCAATTATAATCACCAAAAAAATATCTTAATGTTTTAAGTAACTTAACAATTTTGTGTTGGGCCGCATTCATAGGCGTCCTGGGCTGTGGGTTGGACAAGCCTGATTTACACCATGCTTCCCAAAAATATTTTAGAAAAACCATCTATACCATCATGTATTGGAAGCAAGATGAAAAATTATACAATAGTTGTAAAGTAAAAGATAAATATTAATACATTGCATACTATATTATATGTATTTTAATGTCACTACCCCCATCAGGGTACATACTGTACATTTTTCATCTAAGCTGACTGACTAGGCCTAGTTTCATAGGTAGTCTAATCATTAGAGTCAGACTTGCTGGTGGTTCTATCAGAAAACAAAACCATCAAGATTTAGGAAAGCTTTGTAATCTACAGCCTTCTATTATTATTATTGTTGTTGTTGTACAGTTGTACTCATTGGACGAAGTCAGTCATTATTATTTTTATTATTATTTTGATTTTGATTTAGTATTAGTTTTCTGATTATTATTATTCTTATTCTTATATTAATTTTATTAACAATAAAGGTTACATGTTTTAGTTTAATCATTAGCCCAGTAATGGTTGTAGGATTTATTTCATTTTGTTGATTATAAAGGTTATTATTTTAAGAGAAAACTAATTTTATTAATTTAAATTGTTATTGAGTAATTGGATCATATAAATGATTGCTGATTTTTTAAGACGATGTTCTTATTTTAGGCAAAACATATTTACAGTATTTGCTCATCCGTGAGAAAACCTGAACGGGTTGCATGAGTTTCCATTAATAATTGGAGAAACAATTTAAAATATTTGTAAATTGAAAAGACAGATCCTCCCTTTTTGATAATAATGATTGTAATCCTGTTATCTTCAAGGCATTATTATAATTTATGTAATTATATGTAAAAATTATTTTAAAGTGGTATATGAATGTCTATTTTAACTTCATTGATTTACGTGTATTTTTGTAAAAAAAATGCTTGTTATATTTGGTCCATAAATGCATCAAAATTAGACTTTTATACCAATATGTATCAAAATATTAAACTGACAAGTGACGTCGCGTCGATCTATAATTTTTTATAGAAAAATCTCACGTCGATTCCATTAAGTGGTTGTCAGATCATATGAGCCTTTTCCTTCGCAGACCAATCAGATTGATTTTTTTTTTCAGTCCGTGGTTTTTATAAAGGTAGCTAACTCAAAAAAACACAAGAAGGCTAAAATAAAGCATTAACAGTTTTTATTTGCATTAAAAAATATAATCTCTAAGAATGTTTAACCTTTGAGCGGTCGCACTGTCATAAATCTTACGACAAATTCAATTTTTTATAAAATGTGTCTATGTGTATGGACTTGTATGTTTATCTCTGCCTTCTATTNGCGACCGCTCATGTTAAAATGTTGACCGCGACCGCTTGAAGGTTAAGAAATATTATTAAAAACTTTGGAAATAATAGTTAATTTGTTTTTGGTTTACACAAGGTTTTTTTTTTTTTTTCCTGAAATTGATTTAAACTTCAATCCCAAGAATTATCTCAAAAATTTTATGAATTTTATATTGATGCGAAGAAAGTAACTTTTTCCTCTGTTATTTTTTTCAAAACTTTAAGTAATAACACTTTTTTGACTATTTTTCTAAACAATAACGTAATGAAGTCATGACTAGCATCTGGATCCCAGATATGCATTTTCCTTCTGCCCAAAATCAGCGAGATTTTATCTTTTGTCTACGTCAATTGGACATCAAAGGCAAGTTTTTATTTTTTGTAAATTTAGTACAAACTTTCAAATATTTATATGTTTTAGATAAAATATTCAAATTTGATAAATTAAACTAATATGTTTAGGTAAAAATAAGCATATATCAATTTTAAAAAAATAATTCATGAATCACTTTAAACTAACACTAAAATTCACCAGAANTTTATATGTTTTAGATAAAATATTCAAATTTGATAAATTAAACTAATATGTTTAGGTAAAAATAAACATAAATCTATTTTTAATTTTTTTTTAAAAAAAATCATTCAAAAACCACTTTAAGAGCTCTTTTGAATAGCTTCAATTGAATTAGATTGAGTTTTAGTGATAGATGAGGACCATGCAGGCACTCCATATTCCATAATAGATCTTATATACACAATAAAGGTTAATAGTAATATAATTGTTTAGAAGCACCTCAGATTATTCTGAATGATTATTACCAGAATTGAGATTTCAGATACTTTTAACTTTAATTCCGTCTTTTTGGATTGAAGGGGAAAGTTTCATTTATGAAAGCCAAACATCATAAAAAAAAAATTTGAAGGATTTAAAGATAAATTTAATCCAGTTGTCTTTTGAGATATTTGATCAGCTATGAATTATGGATTATTGATATTATAACTATTAATGACAAAGAAATGGTCATGTCATCAACAAATGTCAGACAATATTGATGATCAATAGCAATATCATTTATTACCAGTAATGAAAAAAATTAAGTCGTCCCAAACAGACCCTTGGGAAACACCATTAGTGTTAGTATAATAATACATATTATTGAGTGTTTGATTTCTTAATTAATGAGATTTTGATCTTTTAGGAAAGATGCAAACCAGTTGATGATGGATGAGAGAGGGATCAATCTTTTTAATTTGCGGTAGTCATAAATGCATTGTGATCAAGGTTGTCAAAAGCCTTTTTAAAATCAGTTACTAGTGAACATACAGAATTTGAGGAATTTTCAAGTTGACTAGTTATTATATGAAGAAAAATTGATAGATATTGGGTAGGAGATTTTCCCTGAATTCACCAAATTGAAAAATGTCAAGTTTAGGGTAAATAATGGGTAATATTTTTTTTTTTTTAAGAATATGACGTTCCAGTATTTTACCAATTGGCAAAGTAATGTCTATAGACTTAATTTGTATTGGACCTATTGGATTAGGGACTTTAGGAATTGGAATAACAAATATATATATTTCCATTTATTAGGACATTGGCCTTGTATTAAAGATAAATTAACAATTGAAGTGATTGGATTGCATAATTCTACTGAGAATTCTTTCCAAAGAAGGAAGGACTAAGATCTGAGAAAGACTTGAATATTGATTAATTTTATTTAGTGTAAGATATACATAATATGGCTCTAATAATGGAATATCTGAACTCAATACGCTATGTGGATCAGAACTACAATAAATAGTGAGAGAGTTGGCTAATGATGAGAAGAAGTAACCAATTTTATTTTAAGATTGATCAAGACTACTATGGGAAATATTATTGTTTATTATTAATTTTATTCATTCCAAGTAACCTTACTGATATGATAAAACTGTGAAGAACCAACAGCATTAAGTTTGACAAAATTGTCAAACCAATTTTTTTTTATTCTTGTTACATAATAATTTAATTTCATTATTTAAAGATTTGTATACATTCTGTGTGTACTTGTTTACAGTTAATTTCTATAATTATTTATTATTATTATTATTATTATTATTATTATTATTATTATTATTATTATTATTTCAGGTATTTATTTATTTATTTAACTAATAGGCCTACTATAATAATGATTACAGATTAATTTGGTTAGTTACCTAGCCCCTAGAGATATGGTCACTATTTACATAAAATACAATTAGCTTAATCGTTAGTTAAAATAACAAAAAAAAAAACAAGAAAAAATTATAAAGACCTTAATAAGATCTAGTTACTATATACACACGTAATCAACATTAATAACGCTACTACATATTTAATAATTTAACAAAATAAGGGACAACCGATGATGCATAGCGATATGTTCTGATGAACGGTACATAATAGCTCTTTGACCCCCCTTATATTAATACTGTTAAAGTCACATCTCTCTGAGTGGTGCGTTGTCTATATGAATTTGCCAAAGTCATTAGCAAATTTTTTTAGATGCATCATCTCTACGGTTTGCAAAGGCCTGTAAACCTAGAGACTCTAGAGCATGAGTATAATTCAAATAACCTCTACCCATTATTATTTTTCAAATTCTTATTTGCAATTCTCTATCATATTAATTTGACCAATTGTAAGCTCAGAATGCCAGACAAAGCAAACATACTCAATACAAAGTCTAATATAGGATATGTATATTTGTTTAAGGGTTACATTATCTGCTCCCAATCTCTTCAATCTATACACAATGAACAGTCTTTTATGAACTTTAGTACACATGCTATCAACCAATATATTCCATTTAAAATTATTCTGTACATCAACACCTAATATTGATACATGATCTACACTTTTAATAGGTGAATTGTCTTCTGATATCCAGTTCAATATTACTTTTCGAATAGTTGTGTACATGTTTTTGTTGTATTTAATATCATACCACAATTCATAGAATCCAATTTTATTATATCCAATGCATTTTGTGTAATATGTTCTATTTCCTCTTTTGTTCCTACACAGACAACAGTCATATCATCTACAAACTTGTATCTATTTCTCAGTCCAATAGCAATAGAGTTTATCATAACAGCGAAAATCAGGCCACTTAAGACGGAACCCTGAGGGATTCCGTTCCCATATGTATATTTAACTTCTTTTTTAGATTCCGATAGCAATATAACCTGTGATCTTTTAGTTAGGAATGAGGTCAGCCAACATATGACACTTGGATATGCCGACATGTCAACTAATGCCCTGATAAATAAATTATGGTCAATGTAATTAAACGCCTTATTAAAATCTGATACGATTGATGTTGCCCTATTATTCGGGTTTTCCAGCTCGCTCAAGACGCAATCAATATATTTTACAAGATAATGGCCAGTCGATTTTCCTTTCATTCCCCCAAATTGTTGGGGGTCAATTAGATTACCAATTTCAGACATCAATAAGGATATTTTATGTTTTTCACATGCTTTAGATATTGCTGACGAAACAGACAAAGGTCTTATTTGGCTAGGATCCTTAGGTAGTTTGACCTTAGGTACTGATATTACAACTTCTTTTTCCCAAATGCTTGGATATAGGCCTACACATGTCTTCAATGCCATATTTATAATTCTAGAGACAGGTCCACATAGCTCCAAAGCAAAATCATGCAAAACAAATAAAGGGATTCTATCTGCCTGAGAGTACTTATTTCTATTCAATTTCAATAATTGGTCAGCCACCCACATCTCCTGTAATTTTATTTATAAAAACATTAACATTTTAACTAAAAATAATGGTTTGTTTTTTACTACAGCTTAATTTTGATTTTTATAATAAATAAAAAGGATTGGGCTATCTTTCAGATGTGTTATTTGCTAATGACTACCTGGTTAGGAATCGTAGAGGTATAAATAGAATATACCTCCAACCTCCATGTTAGGAATATTGAAAAGATTAGCTAGTTCTTTTTTAGAAAAGAAGTGCAGGACTAATTAAAAAAAATGCGAAAAAAATAGCTAAACCCTATTGATTTTTTTTCCTGACTGCTCAAAGTGTCAGATACAGTTTGTTATTTCTTGAGATTTTAACATTCAGTGCCAACCTTTGCAAATTTTTTTTTCTTTCCTCATTTGAGCTTTCCACTCTGTTATGGCTAACACATAAACACTCAATAAGAGACTATAATCCCTGTTTCTTTTCCTGCTGATAGGTTACGGCAAGTGCTAGCGAGCATGAAAGGAATGTACCCGACTTTTCCATAATCAAAAATGACACATTTTGTTAGGATGCACGAGTAGCAGCAAAGTCATTTTAAAAGAAAATGCCATCTTTTCTACGAAACAATAATTCTGCTATAAGAAATTAAGGTAGCAATAAGAGGAAGAGAGAAAATTGAGTGTTAACTCATTTGGTTTTCTTAAAATGCTTAACCCTCTTGGTCTTCCATTCCTCCCAAGAAGAGAGGCACTGAAGTATCACTATTGCAAGCTGCCTAGTTATTGGGTTAATAAAAGGCAGATGGAGATAACACTGATGTATTGGAATTAGTTTCTCTAGTCGTTAAACATTCAACCACCCACCCCCTCCACCTAATATTATTTTATAGATGCTAAGTTAATGAAAAATGATTAAAATATTACAATATTTAGTTGAGAGAAAACTAGGGACAATATTTTATTAAAATCAGTTCTTTTAGCGATTTTATTAAAATATTTAAAAATTAATAAATATAATATTTGCTTCAAAACATTTGTATTTTATTTCAATATTAAATAAAGATTTCCAGAAATTCTACTACAGACAATATACAATAGTAAAATCCTTTAAAACTTGCATCTTTGTTTAAATCACTACCTATAAATGCATCACATTTATTTTTTTAAATCCTTTAATATTACAAGCAAATTTTGCAGCACAAAAGTTGCAGTGGACAAAGAACAGACTTGTTATCAAGACCAGACACTACGAGTCCAAGATCAAGGCCAAGATTAAGACTAGACACATCAAGACCAAGACCAGAGAGTGTTGTTAAAATTTATAAAAATATCATTGAAACCCTGTAAAGCAGCCTATGTTTTATAATACATTTTTAAACAAATGTGTTTTCAAACAGTTTCACTGCACAGCAGCATCCTAAAATTTTTAAAATTAAAAATACAGAACTTATTTCGCTGAAATTAGACAATGATACATTATATAAAAATATTTCACTCTGACTTTGTTAACCCTGCGGTAGTCGCGGTCGTAAAGTTACACGGGTAGTCGCGGTGTATCTGTGAGA
>PXIH01S0006179.1:491-12104 GCA_003024985.2 Euperipatoides rowelli | reverse complement strand
CTTGCTTTGTCGTTAAAATTAATTAATTTCGCAAGTAAACCTTTCATCGCATTTTGTCGTGGATCAATTAATACTGCCAAACCTTTGATCTACAGTATATAGAAAACATGAAGACCAATTAAAATATGATGTATTTACAATACAGTATTTCGTTTTTATAGCTAAAACGAAAAATGAACAACTCTAATTATAATGTATAATAAATGGAAACAGTAGGACACAAAATTATTGAATTATTTGCAGTACAGTACACTACTTGTATGATGAATCTTTTCAAAATGGCTGCCACTATCGAGTCCGGATTCTCATGCAGTCTGGTTTTCTGGATTCCGGATTTTTGGACTTTTACTGTAATGTAAATTGGTGGAACCATTTGTCCATGAATATTGCACATTCTCCAGCACAGTATCTACAGTAGTCTATGTTGAAAAAAAAAATAGTGACTAGCCTATTTGTTTAGTAATAATGATTTTTTGATGTTGCCATTTTGTTGATTTCTTGTACTCTTTCTTATTGATTCCATTGTATTTTTCAGTTTGTACTGTATGTTTCTTTGTTTCCTTATTGTGTGGACTTGCTGATGATTTGTTGAATAACTTTTAATTTTTTGATTTGGTTTTATTTTGCTGTTACTCGGGAAAGTTTTATATTTTATAATTCAATTTTTTTTATTATTGTATTTTTCTCTTGAAATTAATTTATAATATCTCTATCTGTATTTTCAATAAAACCAATTGTATTCTATTTATACGTTAGGTGCAGATAAAGAAAAATATCTAGGATGTAGCGCCATGTCATTTGCTTCAAAAATTGAGCAAGTTGCATGTCATTACCTCTTTACTGACTGCAATTGAAAAAAAAAATATAATGTAGGAGGCTACTTGATTTTTAAAATTTAAAAGGTTTGGAAGTTGGTGGCGCATCAAGGTGCTGTTTCTCAATTAAAATGATCAAGAGAGTTACAGACAACATTCGTTAAAAAATATTTATTAGTAAAAACCATAAAAATAGGGTCGAGATAGCCTGTTATCTTTCACAATATTCATATATTGATCTTCAGGACATAACTCTCCAAATACTGTAGATATTCTAAATTTGTTGACAATAATTGAATCCCGATAAGTTTTTTTAATTTAAAATGGGTTTATGGTATTGAATTGAAGATCAATATATGAATATTGTGAAAGATAACATGCTATCATTACCCTATTTTTATGGTTTTTACTAATATCTTTTTAACAAAGAAAAGAGCGTGATGTGTTATTTGTATCTCAATCGTTTAAAAGGTTTATTAATAATTAGGCTTAAGTACCGTAATTAAAATATTTTATTCATATTTATTAATTTTGGCAGATTTAATGTTTTACTGCAAATAACTCCTTAGTTACTACTTGAGACTTATTTTAATAGCGGTTTGATGCTTTTGAAAATGATCAGGCCTAAACTGCAGAAATTGTATGATGTCATAAATTTAGCATGACATTTTATTATTCAACGGAGCTGTATTACTTTAAAAATAAATACATCATTCAACTTATAGTAGGCAATTTTTTTTTTTATATGTTGATGAGGAATCTGCTTGGTATGTACAGAGTAGTCTATGTTATAATGTAGCCTATCTGTTACCGGTACCTATTAATAAGATGGAGGCTTCAGTTTTTCTAAATGATTAAAGTCAAGAACAAATAAGCAGTTTAGAAGGAAATAAAGCTTTAATTTGACATTTCTATATTTATAAAATGGTTTTACTGCATAGGCTATGTACAGTAAAATCTATTGGAACTCATATTTTTTCCAGGGGTGACATTAGTACGGTAGGTAACAATTTGCTAATTTAGTAATTTTTAATTGATTTTTAAAGATTTAGCTGATATTAAAATAAAAAGGGTAGGCTAACTATCAACTTTCAATAATTTTTAATTATTTAGAGGAGTTTACTTGGATTTAATACATCATAAGTAGGCCTACATGTTAAGTTTTTGAAGAACAATTTGCTTCCTGTTAAACTGTAGTCTAATGTGGGTTAAGCTGGTGCTGGGGCAGTATGGTACTCTGATATTAAAAGAAAATAATATTCCATTAATTTTGTGCATCACCAGATGTTTTTTTTTTATAAAAATAATCTTATATGCTACTTTTCTGTTGTGCTGTTCATAATCTTTAATGTCTCCTTTTAACACGTTCGCTGCGGAAGCTAATTTGAAATACTCTGCTATATGCGGAATAGTTTTTTCTTATAAAATGCATTTAGATATTATGATAATTTTATATAAATACTTGAATATTAATTATTGTGAAATGTGGTGTAGTTTTTAGGCATATTGCTATAATATATTTTTTACTGTGCGTGGAAAGACTTGGATCCGAGTCACACATTTATGCAAATTATTATGACAAAATCTTCTATTTTTTATCAGGAATTATAATAAACAGAAATGATTTCCAACAAACAGATATTTTTTATGATTATTTTTCTAAATGTCGGCATTCATTACGCATGTATTTACTGTCATGTACAGATAATAGCCTACATTGTTAAATATTTCAAAATATATAACAGATAGAAAAAATTTAAAAATTATTTTTTGTTCTATTTTTTTATCAGGAATTTTAATAGGCTATATAAAGAAAAAAAAATTCCAACAGACAGATTTTTTTATATGATTATTTTTCTAAATGTTGGTTTAAAAAAAAAAAGCCGGTTCAGCTGTTTCTCTGTCGTTAGAGATAGAATTTTTTGTTTTTATTTTTGAAATCTGCATTAAATTCTGATTTTAAAAATGTTTTAAGTTTATTCCTAAATGTTTTTACTGTATGTCCAGATAATACATTGTTAAATATTTCAAAATCTATTACAGATAGAAAAAAATTTAAAAAGTATTTTTTGTTCTTTTTTTTTTATCAGGAATTTTAATATAGCCTACAGGTATAAAGAAAAAAAAATTTAACAGACAGATTTTTATTTACGATTATTTTTCTAAATGTCGGCTTAAAAAAAAAAAAGCCAGTTCATCTTACATTTGCCATTGCTGTTTCTCTGTCGTTAGAGATATTTTTTTTTGTTTTGATTTTTGAAATCTGCATTAAATTCTGATTTTAAAAATGTATATATTTATTCCTAAATGTTTTATAATATTTGTATTACGCTAACAAAGTCAAAATATCAGAATCGCTTAATAAATTTTGAAAATAATAGCACTGTGACCTCAAAACTCAAGAAATTTTCAAACGATCAGAAATATGTTTTTTTATTTCCTATTTTATGTGCCTAAATAATAAAAAAATGTTTTAAAACACTTTTTCCCAATTTATATTTGCATTTTAAAGCTTGTAACACAATGGATTCGAGTCATCAGCATATTGTGAAAGTTCGCGATGACTTGGATTTGAGACATAGGCTAAGTAGCGAGCGTGTTAATTTTTTTTAAAAAAAACCCACTATAACATAATATATTAAACTTTAACTCTACAATTTTTTTTTTTTGATAAATTGTGCAGCATTATCTTACTTGAATTGATTTCTGCAGAATACTATATTTTAAAAACTGCATCTTGGCTCTAAACTGGTATTTTTGTTAATTATTTTAACCTCCAATTCAGAGTAAAAAAATGTTTTTTAATATGAGATCTCGTAATTTTGAGGAAATTTGGTGCTACCCTAGTTTTTATTTTAATGCCTTTTTTGTTGCTATTTCCTTTTTTGTGTGTAGTAAAATTTAAATTTTAATCATTTTTTTAATTCACTGTGGAACAATACCCACAGTTGGGTAATTCAATTCTACACTAGCTTTCCACTCTTATGACTTGGTAAGAAAAGCTGGAGAAATTGAAGCCAGTGAACATCATGAAAATAAAGCTCTAAATTGAAAACTAGTGAAAATTTCAGTAGTGATAGTGAAACACAAACTGCAGCATCTTAGATTAAATTGTTAAATGCAACCAAGCTCTACCAAATTATGCAGGATTGGATAATCCTAAACTTTTAGGCCAAGCTTCTCGGGCAGATTTCATTAAAACCTCTGTCTCCGTTAGTTCAACGACCCATGTACTAAAAGATAAAAAAAAAAAAAACTTATGGAAACAAGGTCCTAACAGAAAAAAAGGCTATCATTGAAATGAGAGAATTGGAAAATATTTGCTGAGGAAGAAAAAGGTAGAAAAGATAACTTGAGAATATTAATTGTGGCATTCAAAGTAATGGTATAAATATATGGAAACAGAGAGAGAGAAATAAAGTTGTCACAGAAAAAAATAACTTAATTCCACCTGCATCCTCTGATGATATTGATTTAGGCCTAAAATTAAAGCAAATGAAAGAGCAAGAGTTTATTAAAGAACAGAAGGCTATACTAAAGAACTTGTCATTCTTGAAGATTTTATTACCGTAATAGCCTTTATAAGAAAGAAAGATTTTCTAACAGCATTTGAAGAAACCTTGAACATTGCCCAGTTAAAGACTTTCAGGATCATCAGATCTGTTAATGTATGAAAAACTTGTAAAGGAGACAACAATTTTCATTGGGCATTAAATGTTTAACCATGAAGAAAATAGTCTTTTCCAATAATTGTTATAACCATTTCTAGGGCTTTGACAGGCATGTTTTCAAAATAACTATTACCATACAGATCATAATTATGAAACCATATCATATGAATATAGAACATACTGGTTAAAGGCTATTTGTTTAGCCTAATTTATTAAATGTTGGTTAGCCTATGTATGTTAGTCTATTTCTTAAAATTTGATATTTCCCTATTATAGTTAAAAATGTCAGGTTATTGGCCTAATTTTAATTTTTGTACTATGCTAAGTTTAACATTACAAAGTACAAATCCAATTTATTATTTAGCTAATAGAGTTAAAAAGGTATTTTAAAATATTATTTCTTTTGTAAAGTATGCCTAGTTTTTAACTTTTGTATTGCCTAGAGCAATTTTTGTATCATGAAAATAAAACTTGTTTAATGTTAATCTCAAACAAAATAACAGTGTTTGATTTTTAAGAATTAGAATAATAATTGCACAGTATGATTGCAAACTATTATTATAAAAATGTAATATCAAAGTCAGATGTTTATATCTTCAATTTTCAAAGTGTGGAAAAAGCTTAATGAAATGTTTATTGGCAATATCCAAATTTCACCATCTTAAGGGAATTTGGTTTTGGACGGAAAGAAATTATCAAAATTAACAAACTTTATTTTTACTATTCCCAAAGTCTACTAACCTTCCTTTTCATTTGAAAATAAAGTCCCCCCAAAAAAATATTACATGACAAAAACTGTTAAAAACACAAGCTAAGTAACAGCTTTGTTGAATGCTGCTTATGAAACAAATTAAGATAAATACACAGTCACATCCGAGACTTCCATAATTGTCATTCTGCTAATGGATTGACATTTTAGATTATTATTATTTATCTTTGTGATAAAGTAATTTTTACTGACCAGTATGAAAGAAAAAAATATCTTGAGAAAGACTAGCTGACTCTTTATAGTAAAATTTCAAATGCAGAGAAGCTGATAATATACCAATGAATTCAATTTTATCGTATTTGTAGCTCTTAAAATGATAAATCATCCATAACAATGTAGGCTATGCCTATTGGTTAATAATTAAAAAAAAACTTTTATCATATTATACAGTACTTATGGTATGTTAATTTAATGTTTTTCAAGACATTTTTGACTTTTCAAATTTATATTTATGGGTTTTTTTATTTTAGTGATTTTTTTGTTTACAAAATGATTTTTTTTTAATCATCCCACTTTATTGTTCTGTTTTTGTATCTCAAAACTTTGCTAAAAATAGTGAAATTAATTATTTATTAGACTCCTCTCCCCCAATAAAATGGACTGAAGTTAACCTGCCCATTGTTTATTGCTGTTAGTGTACCCCCATCCTGACAATCAAAATAGGCCTACATGTGGAAAAAAAATCTGATTTCTTCTATTTACTCTTCAATAATCATATTTTTATAATATAAACTTTTTTACAGTTTAAAAATATCTAAAATATTGAAATATTTCCATTTCTAAATGGCAATTTTCCTTTTTACTCAGCATCTAAACATATTTTTTCTTTAGTCCTTTTTTCTTTTCTTTTTTAAAGTTTTTCCTAATGGAATCTTAAACCTTTACAGTTGAAATTCAATGCAATTCTTTTCATAATACTAGCATTTGTAGATCACTGTTTTTTTTTTACACATTTTTAGAATTTTAAAGATGAAAATTTTTTCACTTCCTTTGATTTTGGAGTTTGAATTAGTTGGATATTGTGTATTTCTGCTGGCCTAAATTCAATATAGGCTACTGTATCTTCATGATTTGAGATTGATGAGGACTTCCTTATATAGTAAGTGGAGACTCTGAAGTAGAGTAGCCTTGAACTCAATGGAACTAATTATTTACCAATTACCAGATAGACAGTTATGCTTTATAGAGTATTTAGTGCATCTTTATTGTTTTTATGTTGTCTACTTCATTTAACAAATGTTCTTATGGTAGAAGTTTATTCAGTACAGATTGTTAAAAAAGAGTAAACAATAAAACCCGAAATTATAGTTTTCAGTTTAAATCCATTTTTATTTCATATAGTTCTTAAGAGAGATGAGACTACCTCATTTTTGTGTTATGAAATTCATTATTTTATTTTGACTTCTAACCATTTTTCTTGCCCGGCTGGAACACCAAGAGAGTTATACAACCTTTTATTACCAGTAGTATGTTATTTTTAACAGCAAGCTGAATATGACTGATCGGACCATTTGATTTGAATCAATTGATGGCACAGTCAATAAATGTTTCGAAAAAGTGTATAAAAAAATATTTTCTTATCCCTCCAACCCTTTTCCAAAACTGCATAAATGTATTATCTGGCCCATTTATGCATATGTTGATATAAGTTTTACTTTTGTAAATATATGGTGTAAACAAATTATTATGCATTTTCTATTACAGAATGATTGTGTTAAATTTTTGGATCAATGTTTTGTATTCTGTTCATCCAAATTGATCATTTGTTATTGGATTTTCTATTTTTAGTTCTTGTTTTTTTTTTCAAGTTTACAAAGAACTTTTGACCACTTTTTCAGTGAAGCATTGCACCCGAACAGACAAACTTTTGTAAACTTTCAGTTTTACATCATCAAATTTCTGAATGTCCTTGCATCAAACATCAACCCTATCATGGCCAGGAAGTTTAATTTTGCATTTTAATACTTGTAATGATCCCCCCCCCCCCCCTCTTTATAAATAATTGGGTATAAAACTCTTAATTTCAAATTCTATTAGTGGCCGATGTTCTTCCGTTAGCAAAATAATAATTGATGGCAAGTCAGCTTTCATTTTATTCCATTGATTCTAGAATAACATTGTTGATAAACTTTATAAATAGAAGAACCATTTTTCAATCAATAGAACTAAGTCATTTACTCAACACCATAGTCATTCACATTTTTTTTTTGCATGGTTAAAAGTGAAAAGTTATTTTCAAATCACTGCTAAAATAGTATTAAATCTTGATCATCTTTTAAATAACATAGACCTACCTAGCCTTACAAAAAAGAGAGAAAAGTCAATTTTTCTTGCAATATGAGATATCTAAACAATAACATCCATTTATCATAACCTGTGCAGAGTTTTATGATAGTCTAAAATACCACACAATTTTTATAACAGTAGGCTACAGTAAGTAAACTAGATTTTTATTGTAACTTTACAATATAAACTTTTAATGATCAATGTTTTTGAATTTTTTTTTTAGTAATTCCATACAAAAAGGTAATTTGGTAATTTCCAAAGAATTTCACAGATACACACATTTGATGTTGAAGCTAAATTATGATTAAAAAATGTATTTATTGTAACCCATAGGGGTCTGTTACTCGAATCAAAAAATAGATCACTCATAAATTGATTTAACATCAAAAATTAATGTACCGTAAATTTGGATAAAGTTTGTGACGTTAGTCTAATGATATAGGCTATTCATAAATTGTTATTCACTTATTTTTCAAAATCATTAATAGTAATCAGTTAGTAAATAATGTGGTATCTACTTAGCAATATGGGAAATTTTTTACATTAAAAAGAGCAGGCAAGCACCAACATAAAATCAAACTTTGATTTTATGTTGATAAATCAATTGGGCCATAATAAAAAAGACAATCCCTCACCTGACAAACACCTAAAAGGTTTTGTGTTAACATTAAAACAAATATTTGCTTTTTGTTTTGTGCTTTCTTGACAGTTCCTTTTTGTGTTGAATCAATCAGAATGTACTTTGAAGAAAAAAAATTAAACAGCTATTGTCGTATTCTGAAATCCTATAGCGGTAGGCTATAGCAATGACAGTATTTGGACGAAATCTGCCAATTAGATGATTGGCCATTTTTTTTGTTTTAAATCAAATTTAAAATTTTTTAATATTTATTTTTTCTTTTCTTTTTTTTTTTTAGAACTAAATCGGAATCCTGTTGATGGCTTTTCAGCAGGTCTCATAGATGACAATGATATCTACAAATGGGAAGTGCTTATCATTGGTCCTCCAGATACATTATAGTAAGACATTTTTGAAAAGAATAAAAATAGTTTTGACATTATGAACAGTTTATGTGATCAATGTAAGATATTATTTTAAACAATTTTGATTTGGATTGAATTTGGTACATGTTTAAATACTGTACATATCTAGTGAGACAAAATGCATTTGTTATAATTTTAACATGTGACAGAGAAAAAAATATAATTTTTTGATGTTTACTTGCTAGCCTATTAAGAAATGCCAACAATGTTTTATCCCCATATAATAATTTTTTTTGTCTTAACCCATTAAGAAAAATTAATAATTTTGCTATTAGAAATTTATTGTTTAAGCAATAGAAAATAAACAAAAACAACCTTTTCTTAAAAAATTACATTAAAAATATAATAATAGCCTACATAATTTATAGAATAATTGTATAATATATTTTATATACCACTACACCAGTAAAGACATCTTATATTTTTATCAAAGTTTTCGCCACAACTGACAATTTCAAAAGTTGTTAGACTATACATTTTCATTTTTAATAGGCTCCCTTAACAGATTAATTATGTAGACATTAGTTTAAACTTTTCATTTCTTCGAAGATCGACAATCACATATCTCAAGATGCTCAATCCATAACAGTTTCTGATCGACAAGTGCACATCTTAAGATGCTCAATAAATGTTTTAATTGTTGGCTATACACACAGGTCTCACGCTTTGTTGAAGGTTGGGATGCCTATGGTTGCTTAGTGAAAGTATGTGTGTGGAATTAAGGGTCCCAAGACGACGTCAAACAATGAAATGATATGATGTTGGTATTAATAATAAACCCAATTGTGAATCAATAGTATGACTTAATTAAATATAGGTTTAATGGTCATGGTATGATATGGAGATATACATTCAATCAATGAAACTTAGTGGTATGATGTATGAAACAATAAAATATATACAGCTTGATGTAAACAATCAAAAATTGTAAAGACAATTATGTATCAATCCTAGGTATCATCTACTCAATATATTACACATGCTGTTGTACTATAATTTATCTCAGTCAGAAATATATGTTGTAAAAAGTTTGTGCTTATACTTGTACATTGATAATGAATGCAAGATGACGATGCTTTTACAATGCAATCGGGAATGGTGATAGTTCTGGAATATGTAACCTGGTTAATCAAATCTAATATGGTAGTTAATGGTAGAATGATTGATGAAATATATAAGGATATGATATTACATGTTACATTTGATATTGGACAAATTATTACCACATGAAATGTTCATCAAATTTGCAAATTCTGTATTTTTAGTGATCATATGACGTGCATGATTAATGGTGATTTTATATGTTGAAATAACGCTATACAACTATCCGTGATGAGTATATACTGTATACATTTATACAAAAACTTTCAATCAGTATTGAACAACACATATACTCGTAATATTTAATGTTGTATATATTCGTGATTTAATCTATTTATGTTGAATTAAGATCTATACTTTTTTGTCATGTGGTGTGTAGGCCTATCCTTGCATTGTAAAGGTCTATCCTACACTAGGGCTAACTTAATTGTAAAGTTTAACTTAAAAATGTTCCTGTTTCTGAGGTACATATCACTCTTAACTAAACAGTTAATGCTTATTTACTAACTAGTAAATCAGGATTGCGTTTCTCTATCCAATGATGCCAATACTGGTCTGATATGATAACGTGTTAAAATGCTTAATGATTCTTTGTCCTCAGCTCTTTATATAATAGATTAGTTGCAGCTTGTATAAAATCGTAAGTGATTTATACTTCCATAATTATATGTCCCATTAGGTGAAAAACTTTATTTTCACCAATGCATCTAATTACTAGATGATCATGCTTCGACCATGTGCAGCTGCTGAGTCTTGCTTGACTTGTTCACAAGATAATCTCGTTGTAACGGGATTTGAGAGAAGATTCAATGAGCACTTATTTTTTGTCAGTGAAGTTGGCTTCTATATGTCATAGTCACTCAGCAATACAAACAAATGCAAATAGATGGAATATTTAAATTCTGTAAATTGTACTAATTAAATATCTACATATTCAATTACAATTAATTAAATATATAATATGCATGTACATTATTATTACTATTAACTGACATATAATAAAACAATAAATGGTCAAATATTTCACATGATTAAAATCTTACATGCTAAATATCAAAATATTTGAATGCTAAACTAAAATTACTAGTGTAGATAATCACAATATAGCTAATATCAAAAATATGATGCAATAAACATTAATGTATTTTGCTGAATGTACAGACAATCACTGATAAAGTTCATCAGTATCTTGTAAGTGTTAGAGGTATAAAAATACAGTCAGCAATTCAAGAAAAATCCAACACTCCTTAATGTTTATTGTCTATGTTGGTAATGTGATCTTGGTGTTTTCTGACTGTACCATTCTTGCTGGGCCTGTGATGATTCACCCAATTGATCATAAGTAAAAATACTAGGAGCTTGACCTAGGTTGGTTCGGGTGGATCTTCTTGGTATTTGGTCATCTTTGGTCTGGTTAACAATGATATCCTCTGGTGTCTCAGTGGTGGTAGATGCAGATAAGGTACCATCATTTCCCATAACTATGGTCCTAGAGCCCAACAATGGTCCATTGTACATAAAATGGCACAATAATTGATTCCCAGTTGTTCCATCACTTGAAAATGACACCACCATGTAACTACATGCCTGTGGTTTGATGCAACTTGCCAAAAAGCATAAGTTACACAAAACTTGTCTGCACATGCTTGTTTGACCATTTTACAGCACACAAGCAATTTTGATAACGTATTTCCAGAAAACTCCAGCAAAGTGACTGTCTACATAATGAATGGTATGTATTAACAAATTAAGATTTACTGCACTAAATTAGTAATGTCTAATGACCATCTTGACGTTGTAGTCATAAATAATATGCCATGGTCTAAAGGTCGGGAGTGTAAATGAAAGAATTCGCAATTTGATGCCCAACTATGTACCAAGGACCATAGTTGGGTCACATTGAAACCAAAGTTTTAGTTCTGATATT
>PXIH01S0006168.1:5341-18094 GCA_003024985.2 Euperipatoides rowelli | reverse complement strand
GATTCACAATGATGAAAATAAGCTGCAAATAAATCAGATAAAATTTGACAAAGTTATAGTAACAAATGGAAACCTATAGTTTACTGAATATACAGGTTAGTTTGGGCTGGAGGGAAATGCATATCTGGAATCCAGACGCTAGTGTGTCTTACAATGCGATGTTATTTGACAATGCAGTGTCACGTAAAATAACAAAGTAAAAAAAGGCTTTATTAATTTTTGGACAGTTTAAAAGACAAATCCATAGTTATAAAATTTCAGATGCACAAAAGATTTCACTTTATCAGTACAAATCTGGCTAAGTTCTGACATCGTTTACAAACATTTTTTTTTAACAAACATAATTAACTGTGAAATTAGTATGGTGTCAGGTACCTAAATGCGAAAGTAAGAATTAATGGAAACATATTTTTTATTTTATTCACAGTATGGCTCAACAGTGCTATTTTCTTATTGATCTGGAGTAATTTGAGGTTCTTATAAAGTTTATTATATAATTAAATTTCTGCTTATTAAATAATAAGACAAATTTATTTGTAATCTTGTGTAATGGAATTGTCTTTGAAAATCATCAAGAAAGGTTTAAGTGAAAGTGCAGTGATAGTAACAGCGCATTGTGAAATGAATACGCACACTCGTTACAGAGAACATCGCCAATTACAGTATTTTTTTCTTAATTTCCAGAATATCAGACCTTCTGTTTGCTGCTATAACTTTTTCAAATTTGATCCGATTTCTTTGCAAATTTATTTGCACCTTATTTTCATCAATGTGAATCTATCTACAAACTTGAAATTATTAAAAATTTAAGGAAAACATTTATTTCAATATTTAAGTTTTCATATACTGTAGTAATAAGAATGATAGACGCCATTTAGTAGGTAAACATAAGATATAAGAAAAACTCGATTGCTAATAATGTATTTATTTGTAATCTGATTTATATGAAATTTTATATGCAGGACTGTATTTACCTAATAAACCTTATTATGTATTGAAATTTATTAATGTCTATTAGACATTAATGAATTTACTTACATTGTGTGTTTTCTTTTTTTTTTAATGTCAAATGTTCGCCAGACGCATGATGATTAGTTTTACTACAATATGCTTGTGCGAGGCAATTTCAAGTCAAAATGTTAACGTTTTTAATTAATTAATTAATTAATTAATTTTTACACATTAATTCTAATATATAAACCCGGGTTTTTAAATACAAAAAACAGCCGGTTTTCGAATTTTAAAAATTTAGCCGAATAAATTGGTTTTCAAAAACCGGTGTTAATAATCGACAAACCCTAATTAGTATCATAATGCATGTAGATAACATATTATTATGAGTTCTTTTAAGAAGAATAAGAAGTAAAATTGAGAAAAATCTGTCAGTTCAGCAATATATGGGTTCAGAGCCAACAAAGGAACTAGAGTTTAAAGGATCATCAGACACTGACATAGGATTTCTAGCTTTTGACGGGGTTGATAAGAAACTGGTAAGAATATTGAAGAAGATAGGAATTGATGGAAACATCAGCATTTAGGATGAATACTAATTTCAATGATTAGTTTTAAATAAACTGTGGCATAAGACAAGGATGCTTGTGCCCTCCGTCATTTTTCAACATATATAGTGAAGAAATCATCAATGAAGCACTAAATGACATTGATGGGATAAAAATAGGAGGAATGAACTTTAATAGAATAAGGTATTCTGATGATATTGCCATTCTTATGGCAAGTAAGGACGAATTGGAAAGAGCCTCGCTAAAGATTAATATAATTGGATCAGAATATGATGCTCCAATTATATTAATCTATAGCAAGGCTCTTTCCAATTCGACCTTATTGAAATCAATATAGGAAAGACATAAACACTGGTATAGGAAACATTAAATGCAAGATCGAAATGTAAGGAAAAATAGTTGAACAGGTGAAGGAATTTAGATATTTTGACATCTTGATATGGAAGATGGAAGAACCACAAAAGAGATCCGAACAAGGATAGGAATGGTAAAATCTGCATTTTTGAACATAAAGAACTTTTAAGAAAAGACTACAAACATTGAAATTGAAGATGTTAAAATGCTATGTTTGGTTAGTTTTCTTATATGGATGCGAGACTTGGACTTTAACAAAAGACTTGAAAAAGAAGATCAATGCTTTTGTGCTTTGTATATCCGGTGTGCCAGAAGAATGTTGAAAATAAAATGGACAGATTTGATCAGAAATGAGGATATGTGGAAAAGATGTGGTGGTAGTTATACTCTTTTGGATGAATTAAGGAACAGGAAATGGAAATATGATGGCCATTTCTTGAAAGGATCTGCAGGAATTAGACTAGTAACATCATTTGAGGAATAGGCAGAAAGGGCAAAAAGAAGAGGAAGACTTAGAAAAAAATGGTTGGATGACCTTAACGTTTGGCCTAACAACAGGCAATTCTCTGTATTAAATACAGTTCAAGATAGAAATCAATAGTGATCCATGAATGCAAACCATGACTCAGAATACACCCAATGATGATGATGGTACTTTTAGTAATTGTTTCGGAAAATAATGCGTAAGTTAGACATTACCTTTTTTTTTTTTTTTTTACATGCCATTAACAGAGTAGTTTTTAACATGACAGCCTGAATTTTATTATAACTGTATAATATTTTATTTACAAGAAAATCAATATTTTTCAAAAACATAAAACAGTAATTACTATTTTTAAATAAAAAGAGCAGGCAGATCTTTATGGTATTTATAACAAGAAGAAGATAATAGGGTGCTTTCTCGAACAAAAATATACCGTGCTGTTATATGCTTTAATAATAATACAGTATTTAGTAATTAAAAAGAACTTGATATTGTAAAAAAACACTACAAAAACAAAAGTTATACAACATAATTTTCAAAATATCAATATTAAATTGATAAANTTTTTTTATATAAAAAGAGGGGAAAATCAACTCAAATTCAAACTTGATCAATTTTCTGTTAATGAGAGAAATAGACTAATGTGAATCCAATCCGCGGTTACCACCACGAGTTCATTCATAACTAGTCTACTATTTTTATTGTTTTATTTTATTGCTAATTCGCTGAAGTCAAAGTTTGAAATAAATAAAAAAAATACATTTGGAAATATGAATCTTGAATATTAAATTGATAGATTTTAATAAATTTGAAAAAAAAAAAAAAAACTTATTGAAAATTAAGAATAGCACAAATTCATATTAAATTGTGCTAATAAAAAGTAATATTGCTATTTTTTATTTGTTGTTTTTTTTAACCTAAAGCTTATTGTAATTAATTGCTATCAAATTTCCGATGACATAAGAAAAAAAAAAGCTATTTAAAATAAATAACCTAATAATTGCTAGCTTAAAAAATATATAGCCTATTTATTATTTTTTTTTTTTTTTAACCTAAAGCTTATTGTAATTAATTGCTATCAAATTTCCGATGACATAAGAAAGAAAAAAAAAGCTATTAAAATAAATAACCTGATAATTGCTAGCAAATTACAATTACAGCTTAAAAAATATATAGCCTATTTATTAAACTGATTTTATAAAAAAATATTTCACTTCTTTCTTAGTTAATACACTTTACCTGGCCTAAGCAATTATTATTTGCATTGGCTACGAAGATTATTGTATTTATAGAGGGGCAGATACAGTATTGTCAGTGGTGCTTTTTATTCAACAAGAAAATAAAACCCTAGCAGAATAGTAATTAATTTTAATGACATGAGCTATAAAATTATTTGATTTGTCTTTTATTACGCTACTAAATCTTATTTGTATAACCTACTGTAAAATATTTTTGAATGAATCCAGAGAAGTTTGAAGAGACCCAGCCTGAAAAAGGTCTTCTCTAAACAGAACGTTTCTGGCTCAATAAAATCTAATTTTAATGAAAGAAATAATTATGCCATCACTTTGTGGTAGATTATGAGAAAAATCTTTTTTATATCGGCGTTGGTTTCAACTGACGAGGCCATTTTATTTATGTTCTTGCTGTGCTAAAATAAAGTTGAAATATCCAACTTCTACGGGAACATCAAAGTCATCTTGCAGTTGAAAATCAGGTCTGCTGTGATTGGTCAAGACCAAAAGCTGGACGTTGACTTTCACTTAACTTTCCCATAACGTAACTTATCACTGTGAACCAGCCTTAAGGCAGTAAGCAGAGGATGGCCTAAGCAGAATATGGCCACATGGCCATAATTTATTTTCGTATTTATAAACATTAATTTTTTTTATATTTGCAAGTCAACTTAGTCAAGTCTCTAAAATCAAGTCAGGTTTAATTTGGTTTTAAAATAAACTATTGCTGTTAGTAAAAATATAAAAGTAAACAAATAAAAATATTCCGTCATTCAGACTAAATCAAAGATTAACCGGAAGCTTCGTAGGCAACCGTTTTCACCATTGTAGGCTACTTCATAAGCTGATTTTCATATTGAAATAATCCGTAAGAGTTTTAAAGATTAAAGTTGTTACGGTATTTATTATTAATTAGAAATAAACAATTTTTTATCAGAAATCTTATTTTTTTTTAACCTTTAAAATATTAAGACTGACTTTAATGCATTTTTTTTAAAAAAGTAACAAGGCGTGCCCTGCCTTAAATAAAAAAGTACCAGGGCACCACCCTGGTCTGCCCTGGCCCCACTGTGTATATACTGATGTGTGTTTAAAGTTGTTATTGACATATGATGGCTATCAGCTACATAAATTTATTGTCGATAATTGATAGGTGTCGACTATGAAGTGTGTGGTGTTGAACGGTATAACAATAAGTCAAATTTTAAAACGAGACAGCTCAAATTGTCTAATTTGGCTAGAAATATTTTACTACCAGAACGAATCTCTCAGCTTGTCTTTTGTCGCAGGGTGCTATGGTGAATGCCCCTATTTTTGCAGAATTGAGCAAATTAATTATTCATTTTCCATACTAACAACACAATGTCTATCATTGAGTGGTAATTAAATGTAACCATAATTTCTCTCCTGATATCCACTAAATCAGGATATCATAAATTATCTCATTTATTTAAAAATTTACAAGAAATTTAATGCAAAACACGGTTCCAGATCTGGCATTAAGAAGTTCTGGCTTCATCAGCGCAAAATACAAACTGTTCTCTTGTCTAGAGGATTTTCTATGTATAGAATATCACAACTAAAAAAATTTAATAATCTAAAAAGCATTTAAATTAATAGAACATCTTACCAAATTCCAAAAATTATTTTCTCAAATATGAGATCACTGTTTAATCAATTTAATGATGTACAACCTTACATAATAAAAAAATCAACCCTCAAATCACAATTTTTGCAGAGTCTTGCATATAAGAAAAATGACATAAATGTTTTTGAATCAATAACCTTGAATCTTTCACTGTATTAGAAACAGGTCTGATAAATTGTCAGAAGGTGGTGTTTCAATTTACCTTCATAAAGATATTACTGTCTCTGATATAAAAGTGAAGAAATTGATATGCAGTCAATCACGTTCGAAACAAATTATTTACCTAAATCGGTGCCTTTTTTCTGCCAAATAATTCTTTGCAAAAGAGTATAGATTTTAAGACAACCAAGACTTTAACAACCCTAAACTTTTCCTCCATCACCAGCTTCAAGCAATTTAAACAACTAATTCATGGTCCTACTATAAATAGTAACATTCTGACAAATTCTTTTATTTTGGCCCAATAATCTATTCTTCTTCAATAAAAGTCCTATCTCTACATCTGATCACAAAACAATAATTGTTAAAGCAAGAGAGTTTGTCCCTCCAAAAAATGAAATTAGAAAGACCAAAAAGGAGATCCAACTTCAGGAATTTGGTCAAAAAATGTCAAATTTTGATTGGTCTAATTTATATGCTTTGAATAATATAAGTGATGCATCATCTTACTTCAGTCATATGATTAACAATTTATATAAACAATATTTTTCAATCACCAAAGAAATTGAGTAGATCTAACGAACACAGTTGGTTTGAACTTTTTTTTTTCTGATTTGATAAAAATTAAAAATAAAGCAATAATGACATAACATTAATGTTAAAATCAACAAGAGAAATAAAAATAGCAGTCAGACAATCTAAATTCAAAGAAATTGAAAGGAATATGGCTAAAATCAAACATGGTTTCAGAAATTTTCATCAAATAGTGAAAAATGCCACATGAGTAAAGAACAAATCTCGGTTAATTACTTTCCCTAATAAATCCATTAACCAAATTGCGCAGAAATCAGTAACTACTTTTCTAGTTTGTCCAACTCACTCCCCAAAATCAATCTCAATGATAAAAATCAATTTAAAAAAAAAGTGTAAATTGAATATTGTAAATCAACTTTTATTTTAAAATCTTTTATTTGTGCTAATAAAAATTAAAAAAAAAAAAAGCCATGAAATATCAGGCAACATTGGATAAGTCCAACATTATTACAAGTCATGTGACTACATATCTCTACCACCTTTTTTTGGCAAAGAAAAATTGATCATGTGATGAAGGACTTAACTTGTTTTGTCCTTCTGTAGAGGTGTCAGAGCTAGCAAAGAATAAATAATTGATCATGTGATAAAGGACTTAACTTGTGTCCTTCCTGAAGAGATGGCAGAGCTGACAGAGAATAATTGATGACATGATGGACTTAAATGGCTTTGTCCTTCTTCCTGTAGAAGTGGCAGACCTGGCAGAGAATAATTGATCATTTGATGAATGATTTAACAGGTTGTGTCCTTCCTGTAGAGATGGCATAATTGGAAGAGAATAATTGATCATGTGATGAAGGACTTACCTGGTTTTGTCCTTCCTTTAGAGATGGCAGAGAAAAATTAATTATATGATAAAGGACTTAACTGGTTTTGTCTTCTTCCTGTAGAGATGGCAGAGAATAATTGATCATGTGATGAAGGATTTGACTGGTCTTGTCCTTCTTCCAGTAGAGCTTGCAGAGAAAAATTGATCATGTGATAAGGACTTAACTGGTTTTGTGCTTCCTGTAGAGATGGCAGAGAAAAATTGATCATGTGATGAAGGACTTAACTGTTTTTGTCTTTCCTGTAGAGATGACAGAGCTGGCAGAGAAAAATTGATAATGTGATGAAGGACTTAACTGTTTTTGTCCTTCCTGTAGAGCTGGCAGAGAATAATTGATCATGTAATGAAGGACTTAACTGATTTTGTCCTTTCTTTAGAGCTGGCAGAGATTGTGTGATAAAAGATTTAACTGGTTTTGTCCTTCCTGTAGAGATGGCAAAGAATAATTGATCATGTGATGAAGGATTTAACTGGTTTTGTCCTTTCAGTAGCAGAGAAAAATTTATCATGTGATAAGGAGTTAACTGGTTTTGTCCTTCCTGTAGAGATGCAGGGAAAATTGATCATGTGATGGACTTAACTGTTTTTCTCTTTTCTGTAGAGATGACAGAGCTGGCAGAGAAAAATTGATGTGATGAAGGACTTAACTGTTTTTGTCCTTCCTGTAGAGCTGGCAGAGAATAATTGATCATGTGATGAAATAATTAACTGCTTTTGTCCTTCCTGTAGAGCTGGCAGATTGATCATGTGATGAAGGACTTAACTGATTTTGTCCTGTCATTAGAGCTGGCAGAGATCATGTGATAAAAGACTTAACTGGTTTTGTCCTTCTTCCTGTAGAGTGGCAGGGCTGGCAAAGCTTATAAAAACAGCCCAACAAAGTTTATTGATGATGATTGGAGGACTTGGTTCCTGCAGTAAAATCTTGAAAAATAAGTTTCTAAAATAAATCTCAGCATCTCTTATAGTTTTTAATTTGATTGATAAAAAAAGATAATATTTTTTAGTTTTTGGTTTTGCTGGGTGTAAAATTATTCTTTATGGTTTTCACATAAAATTCTATTATCTACATAATGCTGTATTTGGGTCCATTTTGTAATGAGAATGTGTTTTCTACTCGTATTAGTCAAGAAGGATTTTTTTTTTTTAGAGTGAATTAACTTTCTACAGGTCACACCTACCAAATTGGACAATGGTGAATACTCTCTATAAATATTTAATAAAATTTAAGTCAGTCTAACAAAATTATGCAGTCAAATTTTACAACTTTTTTTTTCTTCTGTAAAAAAAATATTAAGTATATTTTTAATAAATAAATAATCTAGTGCCTTACTTGTTGTCAATTCCAGCATGTTCTAGAATCAGGCAGCCACTGGCTGGTTTAGGCTGAATGTAGGCAGCCATAATATTTGGAGATAATTCACTGGTTAAATTACAGCTAGATGGCATCTGAGTTCCTGAAACAGTACAATAAATCATTAGATCCAAAAATATTAAACAATGGGGGATAATTATTTTTCTGTTTCAGATAAAAAGCAACTTAAAAACAAAATAAACAAATAGTAGGCTTAGACATCAATTATATAAACTTACCAATGTGCATAATGGATAATATACTCCTTTACCTCATAATGTAACTTTTAATACTTTATGTTAACACTTCTCAATCTGCATGGTGAATTATATAATACTTCCTCAACCTGCAGCAATCTGGATTATGGTTTGTGTACCATTTTCCAACTTACATAATGTATTATGCAACATTTTCCGATCTGCATCATGGATTATGCAACTCTTTTCAGCCTGCATCATGGATTATGCAACACTTTACAACCTGCATCAAGGATTATGCTACATTTCCCAATCTGCATCAAAGATTATGCAACACTTTTCAACCAGCATCATGGATTATGCAGCATTTTGAAACTTGTTTTATGGATTATCCAACTCTTTTCAACCTGCATCATAGATTATGCAACACATTACAATCTGCATCAAGGATTATATGTAACACTTTGCAACCTGCATTATGATTATGTAACACTTTCCAATCTGTATCATGGATTATGCAATTCTTTGCAACCTACATCATGGATTATGCAACACATTACAATCTGCATCAATGATTATACAACATTTCTCAATCTCATCAAGTATTATGCAACACTTTCAACCTGCATCATGGATTATGCAACATGTTAAAATATGCATCAGGGATTATGCAACACTTTCCAATATGCATCAAGATTATGAATTAATCTAATCTGCATCATGGATTAATCAATATTTTCCGACCTGCATCAAGAATTATGCAACACTTTCCAACATGTATCATGGATAATGCAACTTTCCAATCTCATGGATTATAAGCATTTTAAATATGTATCATGAAGTATGGAACATTTTCTAAATCTGCCTCAATGATTATGCAACTCTTTTCAACCGGCATTATGGATTATGCAACATTTTTCAATCTGCATCAAAGATTATGTAATACTTTCCAACCTGCATCAAGGATTATGCAACACTTTCTAATCTGCATCAAAGATTAGGCTATGCAACACCTTCCAATTTGCATTTGGGATTATGACCTTATTCTAATCTGCATCAAAGATTTTGCAATACTTTCCAATTTGCATCATGAATTATGAACCTTTTCCAATCTTCAAAATGGATTGTGGAACTATTTCCAACCTGAATCACTGATTCTGCAATATTTTCCAGTCTGCATCATGGATTATATAATTCTTTATTCTAAATATTGGATTATATATATATAATATTTTCCAGCCTAGATTTATTTTTTATATTTTAATAACAAGACTATCTCTTATGGATTGAAATATGTGTTTGACTGCCATCTAATTATTTATCATATTTACTAGTTCTGTGTATTTTATATAATTTTTATCTTTATTAAACACAAACACATGATTTTTCTAGAAAAGACACTTCATCCCACTCAACCTACCCCCCCCCCCCGGGACATTAACAATAACATATTGCACACACACACACACACATGGGAAAAAAATACTGGACGAATTTTGATCATATTTAATAAGTGAGGCATATTTTACACTAATATTTAAATTAAAGAATGTGCTACATCTAGAAGTTATATGGAATTAATTTATTAATTCTAAACTGAAGTCACTCAAGTGTAAAACATTTTTTTATAGATTTTTCTAAGGAAAAATAATGCATAAATTTATTACTTTATTATTATTGATTTATAGTACATCTATCACACTGATATGAAAGGCAGTGAAAGGGGGGGGGGGGGAAGAAGAGTACAGTATTACCTCTTTCAACTTTATATTAAATATCTACATATTTGTATAAATGTCTGAAATATAAAGATTAAGGATATAAATTTGCCTAGAGCATTTGAGATGATAGTAGACTCCATTTGAACTATTAATTGANGTCCCATTTATTGGCTCAGCATGAAAAATATTTAAAATTATTTCCCCCACAAACTGTCAAATTCTTTAGGGCCAGTTTAGCTTTAACCGAACTAAAGTGGGCTGCAGGGTAATCCTCCACACCATACACACCTAACTTTTTCACCAACTTATAAGAGCTAATACAAACTTATACAACTATTCTTAAACTATCATTTTTTTAGGTCACAGAAACACGATCTGTATTTGTAAAGAAACATAAAAACTTGCAATAAAATTAATTAAAAGATAAAACTTAAATAATCCTACTGAACGGCACCCTGTGGGGAAGCAAACAATTTATTTTTCTTCCTTCTCCGTCTCCCATTATGTCAATTTCTGACAACTTTTCTTTATCCTTCTCCCAGGCCACATATTGTAAAGTCACGGATAGCAAATGAGCCATGAGTTGTTTTGGACCAGGGGTTCCCAGCCCTGTGCCTATAAGCACCATGGTGCCCATCGACAAATTTGTGTGTGCCCGCCACTGTTCGACCATGAAAAAAAAAATGGCAGCGCCTATGGCAGCTCGTAACCCTCAGTGCATGTATTCTAACAAATGTTTCATCAGGTTTTACTCTTCTTTTGACTTGAAAGTGTTTAGATTCTTTAGGAGAAGTCAAGAAGTTACCAAAGAGACTAGGCTATTGGTGTGCAGTCTGGGAATAGATNGGAAAAATGGAACTTTTCGTGGTAGGCGTGGAGGTAAATTGTTGGCCAACAGAAAGCCCAAGGATATTCATGTGATCAATAGGAGACTAAATAACGTTAAGAACAAAGCTGGTATGTGTAACCTAAACAATCTTATTAAAATTAATACAGGNACGATCAAGTTCTGTTTGCCTCGTATTATGTTGACTAATATTCGATCCATTAGAGACAAATTTGATGAATTCGTGGAAATAATGAACAGCAAATCCCCGGATATCGCGGTGATTACAGAGGCCTGGATAGACGAGACAGACGTTGACGCATATAAATAAAATACGTACTCGCAGTGATAAATCTAAAGGTGGCGGTGTGGCCATTTATATTCGTAAGTCATTTACGGTACTTAGTGTTGGATACCCTGTTGACAGGGAAGTTGAAGCTATATCGNTTAAATGCAGATCCAAGTATATGCCTAAAGAAATACCCTTTTTCGCCTTTATNGCGGTTTATTATCCGCCGAATGATTGTTTTAAAAATCTGGTCCTACACTTCATCAGAGCTGAGATAGATGGGTTCCTAGCTAAAAATATCAGCGCNAACATCTGCATCCTTGGAGACANNAATGATCTGAACTTTGATGATATNCATGCTATGAGAAACTTCAAACAAGTTGTCAAACAGGCTACTCGTGTAACTAATATATTGGATAGGTGTTATTGGAATAATAACAACAAATATAGATTTAACGTAAACGTTAAGGCGCCCATTGCGGGATCGGATCATAACAATGTTGTTATAGAATGTGTGAATGGATGTTTTGTTGAGGGAGATGACTCGGTTTCGTTTAAGTGCCGACCTAAAAAGAAATCCAACTTTGATGCTTTGGGTGCGGAGCTGTCTTNATATTTGTATAAATGTCTGAAATATAAAGATTAAGGATATAAATTTGCCTAGAGCATTTGAGATGATAGTAGACTCCATTTGAACTATTAATTGACTTCAAATGTACTAATTATGTATAATTAGTTATTGACTGCAATGATTTGAAACAATAAGAATGACATACGGCTACATAAAAAAAAATATACCAACTTGAAAGAAAAAAAACTAGCGTTAGGACTGTCAATCTATTAGTATTTACATGATGTCATTTTGACAGATATTAAAAACCATCAGGTGTAAGAAGATCATGCCTCAGATAGAGCAAGATTAGGAAAAAAAAAGGGCTGTTAATCAGTAAAAAATTGAAATTACTTTGCACTAAGTTAAAATTGGGTGAATCAGAATCATATCTATTTCTACATTTCTCTAAGGTGTCATAAAGAAATAAAAATGTTTCCAGTCATCTAAAATTTATAAATCACATAATTAATTCAAATTAGAACTATTTTATGTTAATTTTAATATTCATACAGTGTATTCACATATTGTAGCAGTAGGATAAAGTGTAAATACTATGGATGTAATTTATGTCTGGTAGGGGTGTATTTTATGCGGGGGATACATATAGTTTAATAGCCTATAACTTAAAGATTCTTGGTAAAAAAAAAAGTAATTTTGCTACTCATTACTGAAAATAAATTTATTAAGAAAAGTCTTGAGCAGAAAGTTCAATTTAAAAAAATATATCCCACATACAAAAACAAATAATGGCTAATCCATCTAATATATAAAGTAGATAATTGGTTTATTATTATTAGCAGATTTTATTCAAATAATTAAAATGGAAATAAAATACATAAATTTATAAAAATCCCTAGCCTAATAGTTGGATATGGGAATTTTTTACATATCAGTGATTGATCAGAATATTAAAGTAATATTAAAAGATAAAAA
>PXIH01S0006157.1:25017-35394 GCA_003024985.2 Euperipatoides rowelli | reverse complement strand
TATATATATATATATAGTAAACCCACTTTTAAAACCAGATGCTTGACATCTCCTGTCATTCTGCAGTAATCCCAGTGAGACAACAAATTCAGTGACCTCTTACCTTCATCAGAAGACTGACTGACTGGCGAATTTCAAGCTATCTGATCCTAACATCACCAGACCAATATCCAGTTAACCAATTAAAGGTACAACAAAATTGTCAACTGGCTGGTCATGGCCATGAACAAAGGCATAGACATTCATAGATTGTTATGGGAGGCAAACTTAAGCTTGCCAAACTTCATAATACTCACCTTCCTAATTTATAATACAAAGACCCAGGCCATCCTGAATTATCTTGAAATAGTTGTCAGACAGGATAACATCAGTGGGTCTATTAAACACTACATTTACTCGGATTCCAAGGATTGCAAGCCTCATTTGATCTGTCAGATGACGGCTAAGAGCAGAATACCCACATTACCAGAGCAAAACTAAAAAAAAAAAACATAAGATAAATTAATCATATATGTTCTGCATCCACGCCTCTCAAAAATCGCCTCTCAAAAATCACCATATTAACCGTGTTAAATACTTTTATTTAAAATAGTCTTAATGTTGTTAAATTTTAAAACACACATTTTTTTAAATTTACAAAACAAATATAAAGTTGTTTTTCTCTCTCTCACACACACACATGCAACACAAAATGAATTACGACTTAAAAACCCAAAAAAATTTCTGGTCCGCACAAATTGGCCAATATTAATTTCTATATATTTATATATTTTTTAAATAAACTTTATATTTATCTGCAATATTTGTTGATACTTCAAAGAAAGAGATTTAACTATTTAATTTTAACATTTTTTTATGTAAGTTGGGAAAAAAAGTCTTTTGTAAAAGGTCTGTAGTAATATTAAAATAATTTTTAACTTTCTTGCACTCATTGATATAATCCTATGCATAGCTACGCTGTTCAATGTCAGATTTGTTGCTATAAAATAGTAAAATTTGATTCATCAATATTGGTCTTTATATGCATAGCAGCTTAAATTATATCTAATCATTAACAAAGTCGAAGATGAACTTAAATTAGTCACTGTGTTAACCAATGGTTGACAATATACCTTTCATTAGTTATGTGATATTGTGGCTCCAGTGAATCCAGTAGATAAACTGCTGGAAAACATTTTGAACATTCTAGACTGGCACCAAAGCCATTGGCTACTGTGCAAATATTTGTATTACACAAAAGAATTCAAAATGAGTAGGAATCGGTAATTTGCAGCCCATTTTCATAAGTTAAGTATAAACAGTAAATTAGAAACAATTTTTTTTCTCTTATGAGTGTTTAAACGATCCAACAATATAAAAAAGACTAATGCTGAAAAAGATGAAGCAGAATTTGAAAATCTAGTTCAGTTAGCTGCAGCAGCTGTAATATCAAATAAAGGATTAACAATTACAAAGAATAAAAAAGAAGAAAGACATTGTAATTGGTGAAACTTTAACATTTAAAAAAATAAGCAAACAAGCAACTTTTATTAATGCTACTGTGTGTAGGTATTGTGGTGTCAAACATGAACAAAAATACGAAAATTTAAAAACGCTACATGTTATGTTCTGTAATAAAAGAGGACATATTAAATCAATTTTCAGGCATGCAGAGAAAAACTTTTTAAAAAATCAACAAGAGCACCTCGTTTAACCTCTGTGAAAGAACAAAATAAAGAAAACATGGACTATTTAATAAACATGCTTATTGTATTTAATAAATTAGAAAAAAATGTACAGTCAATTTTAATACAACTTAAAGAGGATAACAAAAATATTACATATCCCAGCTCCATGGTTGTGAAGCAATGAGTGTGGTCATAAAAGCATATATACCGATTAGTGGATGAAATCCCACGAGGGGACAAATTTTCAAAGTACTTTGGCCTCTCAGAAAGATCTAAACAATGGAATTTAACATGAATACCTGGATGAAGGGCTCAAGTTTGTAGTTGAATAACCAAGATTTGTAAATAATCTAATAAATATATAGTTTATTCAATAAATTTATTTAAAAAATAAAAATGACATTTGAACAAGATATGGGGCACAAAATATATTATGCCCAACCAAATATTTAGAAAATTTTAGCCCATAAAAAACATAACCCTACTAACATATTACTAATGGGATTTGACCACTTAATCAAGCCATTAGGGTTTTGCTAAGTGAGTGTTCAATTTAATAACTACAAGTCTAATGGATTAGAGTCAATAATTCTAAAAAGGGACAATTCAGATTATTGGAGTATGCTTGGTTTAAAATCTTGGAATCAACAACAAATATATTATTTACAACTAGTATACCATTAAATACCGTTAGATCTATTGTTGTAGAACTTAAGGATTCATTACAAAAATTTGAAGAGCTTTTCTTCCCATATTTAAAATGAATAAAAGGATATACTGCACAATTATATCTAAAAGAAAATGTCATGCCAAAATTGTGCAAGTAATGGGTGCTACCATCCACCCTTTTATGGGTGATTGAAAAGGAGTTGTCTACATTACAAAATCAAGGAATATAAAACTTCAAATAAATATGCTAGCTGGGCAACTTTAATCCCACTTTATAATACCTACACACATAAATGGTGACTTATGCATATGTGGGATTATAAAGTGGGATTAAACCCCAACCTTATAGTGGATCGATACACACTATTCATCATTGATGAACTTTTGGTAAAATTACCAAGTGGAAAAATCTTTTCCAAATTGGATGTGGCACAAGCATACCACCAACTGCAAATGGATGAACAGTCAGCTAAGCCCTTTACAATAAACACTCATAACAGATTGTTTGGTGCAAGTCGACTTCTGTTTGGCATAATCTTTGTGCCAGAGATTTTTCAAGCAATGATGGACAAATTTTTTTTTTGTTTACTCAGAAGTTAAAGTTTAAACTAAATATATTTTTTTTCCTGTAGGCTATACACTGTTACAACATAACATTTTAAATGCATTTGTAGAAAAATGTGTTTTGGATACTCGCTGAAAATTCTTTTCAGCTGGAGGAGGTATTTGAAGAAAAAGTTGGAAATCACTGCATCAGACTCCCATACAGGTGAATATTGTTCACCAGTATGGAGTCATCTTTGACCAAAAGACAATCTAATGACAGAAATCTTTCAAAAGAGAGTTGTCAAAATAACTATAGTCGGTCAACACAAGCATTTCTTAAATGACATTAACACATAAGACATTCACATTTTACATCATTATAGATTTATTTTGGTAATTTGTTTCAAACACCAATTTTTTTATATTTAGCCATATTTTCTCCTTTCCAAACCTTCAACTTTCTGAAAGAATAACGATAATTTCTAAAATGTTTGAGCCACCATTTAAAAGGAAAAAAAAATTCAGAAAAACTCCCATTATAACCAGAATAAAATGTCTAATAATAATTTAATAAATGTTGTATTTTTTTTAAACATTATGTGTGTTGTTGGAATATGTGTGTAGGCCTAAGTTTATGTGTGTAATATAGATATAATGTATATTGTGTAGATAGTATATGCTTATGTTTGTATTCTCTATTCATAAATGTGTGCATATGCATGTGGTATGTATAGTATGTATATGTGTTAATATACCTTTGCCTAATAATTTATATCTCTTTCTAATATAATCTAAATCCTACCATGAACTAAGAACTTAATACTTATCATTTAATTATTATCTATTTAGATTATTCTTAATTGTGCATATTTATAGTTTTATAGAACCATGAAAATGAGGCTATAAAATATCCTGAAAGTATTACTTAAAGATCAACTTTAATAGGTTAATTGTGTCTTCTCATAATATTTAAATTTACAATTTGACATATACTTTGAGCTCTTTACTTTTAACTAAGCATTACTAATGGAATTTATTGTAAATTTCTTTCTGTTATTTAAAATGTTATTGAATTCTTAACGTTTTATTTTTTAATTTAATTTCCCATAATGTATTTATAAATTTTGATGTTTTTCTTTGCAGATTCGTCTCTACCTCTTCCACCTAAAGCTTCCACTTCAGCTCCAAAGGTCCCAATTCCCATTAATAAAAATAACGAAAGCCAAGCACCTCCTAAGAAAAACAAAAACACAATGGTCCATGTTATTGGAAGTGTTTGCAGTATGCATGATTTATTTACATGAGGCATAATGGATATGAATGCATTTTCTTTTTTTACTTCAGACTCTCTGGATGTATGACCAAAGTAGTTGGAAATCTACTGGTTGAAGTTTATATATTATGAGATATAAATATGCACAAAATCGTGCAAGTATCAAACTGTTGAATCTGGAATCTATACAGCCATTTTATATAACACTTGCAAGCATTAAACATGGATTATATATCAGAGATGGGAAGAGAATACAATATAAGTAATAAGATAATATATGGATACACGATTGGAGATAGGAGATTGAATTCATTCCTAACAGTATCACATGATTATACAATTTAATGGACAATATTTATATATACAGTATATGCTTTAAATGCACCTAATAATTTTATTGTTTTCAGATTAAGATAATTGAAGTCAATTATTAATCTGAAAATAGAAATGTATCTCTGAAATTAAAATGTTTCTTTATGTATTACTTAAAAACTATAATCAGATAATGAAAAATGTATAGGCCTATTACATATTTAACCTGATATTAAAAAAAATAAACTTTTTGTTTTAGATTAACTGTTTTAAAGTTTAGAATAAAAAGTTTATATTTTATTACAATTTAAATTCATATACAGTATAAATAAATAAAATCATGTAAAACTTTTATACGCTTATATAATGTCCATCTCTCTCCATTACTATTTCTCTCTATCACTCTATATTTCCCTATCTCTCTATCTCTATCTGTCTTTCTCTTTCAATCTATCACTCCATCTCTGTCTATCTCTCTCTATTTCTTTCTATCTCTCATGCTATCTATCTATCTCTATCTTTCTATTTCTCTCTCTATCTTGTTCTCTATCTCTCTATCTCCCTATCTAGCTCTCTGTTGCTCTAACCTATCTCTCTCTATCACCCTATATCTCTATTTATCTCTATCCCTATCTCAAATATAAATATCTTTATATTTCTCTCTATCACTATATCTTTCTATCTCTCAATATCCCTCTCTATCTCCCTCTTTATCTGTCTGTCTTTCTGTATCTGTATCACTGTCTCTCTCTCTCTCTCTCTTTGTATCTCTGGCTGCCTACCTGTCTGACTGTCTTTCTATCCATCTGTCTATCCACCCTCCCTCCTCCATCTTCCCTCTGTCTCTCTATCTCTATCTCACTCTATCTCTATCTCTAACAACTACAGTATATCTCTCTATCTTTTTCTATCCCTTTATATATCTTTCTATCTATCTCTTTCTATCTTTTTCTATTTATTGCCTATATTTCTCTCCATCTCTCTATTTCTATATATCACACTCTATCTTTATCTCTCTATCTTTCTATCTATCTCTATCTACAACGGTTTTAAATTAACTATAATTTTTAAAATTTTATTTTTTATAAATTAGTCAATAAATTAAAAATATCTCTATCTCTAAAATATAACATAAATGGTTGTTATCACATGCTATAGCATCTATTTTAGATCTCATATAACCTATTAGAATAAGAACAAAGAATTTGTATTTGTATTTTCATTATGAATTCTTATTTAAATAACTAGAAGTATAAAGTTGAATTAAATTTCAATCACATATCGCAGTCAAATCCAGCCAGCATTCCGTTATTCAAACTAAAAATGTTTCGTGAATTATTTTAAAGCCAATTTGTTTTCTTCACGAGAGGGGGGAGGTAAGGTCTCTTCTTTTTCAGTTACAGAGTAGCATTACATCTCACTGAAATATAATCAGTTATCTATGTTGTCACTACATCAACACCATTCATTCTTAGGTGACAGTCAGTTTTTATGTGCATTTATTATTATTATTATTATTATTAGGTATATTTATTCTATCAATATGAGAATAGGCTATACATAAAAGCCTGGCCCTGAAGGATGTGGCCTCCATTTACAAATAAAAATAAAGGTTTGATTAGTAAAAAAAATATATACAATTAAATATTTACAGAAAAAAAAAAAGAGTTCCATTAGATTTCAGATGATGCTCGGCCATCAATAAAGTGTTGGTCAAATCCAGATGGAGAAGTTAAGCCAAAAGCACAAACAGTCATTGAGGCTTATCCAAGCGTTGAACAGTTCCATGGCACAGTTCAGAGCAAATAAGGCAATAATGATAGGATTCAATAGATCAATGGAGCTCAAAGTAAATAATAAACAGGCAGAAATTTCAGCCATATAGAAAAAGATATCCAACAACATAAGGCAACAAAAAAAGAACACTAGATGTAATGGATAACTCACCAACCTCCACAAGTTAACAAAAAGGAGATATCAATACTGCTCCAACAGAGCCTAGACTAAAGAATGCTTAATTCTGTAATTTAGCATTTCAGCAAAAATTTAGTCCACTGCTCCGTGATCAGACAAAGGATAAAAGTTCTGCTTGTAACCATGTTAAGTTGACACAAAATCCACATCATAGTCATAGAACACAATAAAAAATAAGATAAAACTAAACATAAATGTTAACAGAAAGATAACAAAGGCGGCAATAGGCTGAATCCAGTTAAATCTACATTTTTGAAGAGGGTATTATGTCTTGCTTTGATACCGGGCCAAGGATGTAGCCAGAATGGGATCAAGGGATCCAGACCTCTTCCTCCGCCCCCCTCCCTGAAAATAAAGAAAAAATAAGATAGCCGGCATTTTTGACTTTGTTCGTTGAACAGCATATTTCTTCTTAATTATTACCATGAACAGTATTTGTATTATTTTATAAAACTATGAACTGTGTTAAATTACAAAATTACAAAAGATATTACAATATCAAGCCATATAAAATTGAAAAATAAAATTCATAATTAGCAGAATAATTCTTTTAACAAATCATTAATTTATAAGTCATAAAATAAAGGGGGGGGGGGGAATTCAGGCTAAATTATCCAGAGATTAAAATAAAACAGAGTGGAATTCATATTTTTTATTATTTTTTAGTTCTTTGTTTTAAATAAATTTTATTAGTAAAGAAAAAAATCAAGATAACACAATTAAAATTGGACTAGCCACAATTGAATATGATAGAGTAGAAAGACACTTAAATTAATCAATGCCCAACCCCCTAGCCCAACACATGCTCATGCAATATTTGTATTTGTATAGCACCAGGGCTATTAGTTTTGGCCATAATCACTTTTTAAATTTTTAAAAATAGCAACACCTGGACAAAAAACCTCCCCCCCCCAAAAAAAAAAAAAAAAAAAAAAACCTGGCTACATCCTTGCACAGCGTTGCAGATATGCTTAAATCCTGATCTGACCATGTTCAAAGGAATAATTCTTGACAATGTGATATTATTGTAACTGTTGGGATTAGAGTATATTTTTATTACATACTATTTACTAAATGCAATATTTGTATATTGATTTGTATACGCTTTACCTTTTGTGTTATCTTGGAGAAAGTGGCTCTTCATGATGGATCACAGGGATTTCATACAATTCGAACTTCTACAACTTATTACATCATAAAGTCACAGTCCAAATCATCTGATGAGTATTAGATGATTTGGACTGTGATTTTATGATGTAAAAAGATGTAGAAGTCCCATATTTGGACATTGGGGGTGTAGTGAAGGTAAATTAAATATACATATTGTATTACATATAGCTGCATATTCCGTTATCATTAGAATTTATTGTTACTGACCAAAGTAATAATGATAACCCTCAATTACTAACTGATTCTAATGTTAAAGATATATCCAAAGTGAATATATTGTACCTATCAACACTTCCAAGTATAACATCATCAGCATCCATAGCTTCCTGAAGAACAAGCCTACTGTTACCCTTAATTTAGTTGTTACTGACCAAAGTAATAATGATAACCCTCAATTACTAACTGATTCTAATGTTAAAGATATATCCTAAGTGAATATATTGTACCTATCAACACTTCCAAGTATAACATCATCAGCATCCATAGCTTCCTGAAGAACAAGCCTACTGTTACCCTTAATTTAATTGATAAAGTTAAAATATTGGGAGTTATTGTCTAAAAAGGCCTGAGATGGGATTCTCAAGTAGAATATTTGATTGGAAAATCTAACTGACATCTTTTTCCTTGTATAAACTTAAACACCTTCACACATCAAGAAAAATTATAACAATGACTTTTATCTAATTTATTTGTTCAATTCTTGATTAATGTGCTTCTGTCTGATGTCCTACACTTAGCCTACTAAAAATCATATCAATCCCATTGAACTAGGGCAAAAGAGGGCTTTAATTATTTTAGAAACCATTTTTATCAACCTGCCCTTTCTCAATTAAATTTGCTACCGTTATCCAATAAAAGAAACAGTCTCTCTATTAACTTTGCCAAAAATATTCTTTATAATATTTCCTAACTGCTTGCCTATATGTCATGGCTCACAATCTGGAATTACTACTAAAAACTCTATGAAATATACCCTTCCATACACAAACACAAAAACTGAGCAATTTAATAAGTCTGCTATAAATGATTGTATTAAACTTTTTAATTCTAATTTTTAATCTACAAATTATATATTTTATTCTAATTTTAAAAAACTTTTTATTTATTTCTCCTTTACTTGGTTTTATATATTTACAGTATTTTAAATCAAACACTGATTGTAATAGGACCTGCATTATGTCTTGGGCAAAGGTCTTATCTAATTATTTCTTATACCATTTTCTTATACTTATACCATTAGAAAATTATAATAATAGTAAGAAGAAGGATGATTTTGGATACCAGCCATTGGAAGAAGACAGCTAGGATTCAGGCCAGATTAAACTAATTTATAGATGTGCTACTAATCAACTAATAATTAGGAAATATCTTCGTAACACAGCAAATAATATTTAGAATAAGTTTTGCATTTTTTGTAGTGGATTTTTATAGATATACTGTAATACTGTAGTTTAAATAATCTAATAGTATGTGTAATAGACTAAGACAAACTTAATTGTAAATAAAGAAGTCATTATTCGTAATTAAATTGAAAAGATAAAGTAAATAATTGGAAAGCTAAATAATTTTTTAAGCGGGGTAATTTTATTTTTTCCTTCTTTTTAAACAATTATTTAGCTAATTACTTATACTATAATTCAAGTTTTTGCTAACAGGAAATGTATAAAGATGAAATAGCATGTGTAAGCGCCATCTTGAATTTCCAAACGAATACTAGAATGAACAATAATGAACCATCACTTGATTTCTGAACAAAGCAAATTTTGTTTCAATTTTGGAACAGACTGAAAATAATAATTAAAAGTAAACAAAGTTCTAATGTTTAGTATTTTAATAAATTCAGATTTATCTAGGGCAGATAATAAAATAAACTTAAGGAATTCAGTAGATAAGCATAATAGACAAAGATAAAATCTAATCATAAATAAAAGGTAAAAAAAGAGAGATAAGCCAAGTTATATAATGGGAAAAGTGATAAAAATTAAAAGTCTAATTAGTATTATATGCATGAGATCATTCGGGTAATCACCATTTTGTAGAATCGATAACGAATTAACTAGCAAATTTAGAGAATAATAAATAGGCCTACAGAGTGAAATAAAATTAAGCTAAATAATAGGGAATATTGACTAGAAATATATTAAAGATACAAAAATAGTTAAACAAAATAGAGAAAGAAAACAGTAGCCAAAATTAGAGTTGAAGAACAACAAAGGAAGGCCTGCACATTAATTTAACAAATAGTAAAGGCTAAACCACCAATCCAGTCCAAGCTAATACAATAACTAAGCAAACTATTTGAAAATTGCAATAATAAAAGAATCAAACAATGAAGATTATTAGCAAAATAGTTTTGAGCAAACTAAATACAAACCATAGAAAATAATTATTAACATTTTTGATGTTCTACTAACAGTGTGATAAGTGTTTTGTACTAATAGTAATTCAAAGAGAATTTAAATATAATGATGATAAAGTGTAAATAATTTGGGTTATTCGTTATATTTAAAATTGTATGTACTTAGTCATAGATGTGTATACAATATTGTATAAGAATAATAGATTAGTACTTAGTTATTTATTAACAGTTTTGGATTTTACTAACAGTGTGATAATTGTTATTTATTGACTCACAGTAACTGACTCACAGTAGAATCTAATATAAATATCCTGCTTGAAGCTAAAGTGTTAACAATTTATTTATTTAATCTATTTAGAATTGAATGAACTTTGAGATATAGCCTTTTTACAGTATTGTATTATTAT
>PXIH01S0006154.1:13991-24303 GCA_003024985.2 Euperipatoides rowelli | reverse complement strand
AAGTAAACTGGCAAGGCCAAGACCGAGTCCATGTTATAATAAAATTTCAAGGCCAAGATCAAGGCCTACAGCTTTAGATACAAGACCAAGTTCTATTGGCCTTGAGAGCTCTCGAGGCCAAGACCTGGCCTCGAGGACTACAACACTGATATAAAGCAATATGAAATTTGTACTTTTCAAACAAATAATTACAATTATTATTATATAATGCTATTTTTAAATATTTTGCTGATATATGAGAAAAAAAAATTTGATTTAAACATGTAAAAATAAAACTGATAATTTTAACTACAGTATGTCGGTAAATATTTTTTTCCTAAATAAATATGCTAGTCAATTAGATAAAATAAGCTACTTGAAATAAGCTGCTATAAAAGGGCAATAATGATGCTTAAATCCCTTCATTTATAAGTCTCTCATTTCTCTTTAGTTCAGTTATAAATAGGATGGGTAAGGATGTTTGCAGTAACTTATTCATTTTTAAAAAATGTATACATAAAGCATGTGAAATAAAGAAAGAAATCAGAAAAGTTATTGATTAGGAAAACAATCCTGCTTATAACTTACTATGCAAAAGATTTAGGCGATTGCCATTATTCTTATTATTTTTATATGATATCTATATGCTTTAGTCTAATTACATGAGGTAAAAAAAACAGAAAGACTAATATTAAAATCTGAACATGAAAATACCTACAATGATTTAGCTCTTTAAATGATCAAAATAATACACCAACAGTTTGCAATATTATTGTTCTTTAAAATCATTTTACATAAATTATTAATGGAATTTTGAATAATTTTTAATCAATAATATTTTCTATTTGATTTGATGAAATTATCAGCAACAAAAAAGGAACTATTGAAAGTTGCTCAAGTTCCTGGGAATTGTTAACACATTAATATTACATTCTTTCTTTTAGAAAAGGAGTGAGTTTCACTATAGTTCATATAAAATATGATCGATTCAAAGGAACATGTTCTTTCCAAGCACTGGATTTTCTGCACAATTAATAATAAAAGGGCTAATAGTATAAGTGTGAGTGTAATCAACTGATATAAATAAATTCCAATTAGGTTCATGTTTAGTAAATGTTGCAAATTTTGAACACTCTAAGCCTGCTGTTTGTAATAAAAAAAAAGGATATTCTTCCATTTTTTGATAAAGTAATTTAAAAGTGAAAAAGTTAAATACACTGACTTCTTTAATTGTAATGACGTATCTTACCTGTAAAGCTTTAGCTTCTCGTACAATGTCAACTTTCTTCCAAATGCTGGACACATTTACTTTGTCCATATTATGCAAAACATCTCTGAAATCATTGTCTAGTTTGGTAAACAAACCATTAAAGCCCATCAGCAACATCTGCCCAGCCGTAAGATCTAAAGTAAACAATACAAATGGCTTGTTAACTTAGTATTTCCAATAATATTGGTGTGCAATTCCTGGCGTTTTCACACATACAGTATATCATCATCGAGACAATCACAGATAACTAAAAACATACTATACATTATAACATTTAGAAAATAGTATCATAATCAGAATACATTTTTATTTCAGCCATAAAGTTGCAACATTTTTTTCAACAGAAGAAAAACAGCCAAGCTTTATTTATGAAATATAAGTAAAAAAAAAAAAAAAATCTAGGTGGAAGGAGGTAAATTTGCTAAACATTTGCCCTCCAGTTTTCTAATAATCAGAGTTGTGTAATTTAATTACTAGATACAAGTTTGCTAATTTTTTGTCCAGCTCATAATACCAATTACAGTTGCACTGTCTAGAGTTATTTATTTATAGACAGTTGCATCTACCGCTCAATATAAATACAGGAATAAAACGGAACTCGTAGTATGACAGATACTGATGGAATGCAATAATTGATAGATTGCATTATCTTTCATTGGTAATTTACTTTTTTTTAAATTTATGAAAATGTGAAACAAAATTAATTTAAGGCACAACATTTATATAAAAAAATTACATTAAAACTATAAAAAAACAAGATTGACTTTAGTAAGGTAATGATGATTAATAGGCAATAATGAATACCGGTACTGTATAAGCTTATAAAATAGATATGGCATTTAAAAAATATAATTACAATACTATTCAGATTGTTTTTTTTACTTCTCCAGGTTACTGTAAAGTATATAAAATTCTGCAGATTTTCATTTTTATTTTATTATTTTTAATGGGACACATTTTCCGTCTTGAAAAGAACAAATGTCTATGGGTTTACTGTGAAATAGCTGTTAGTATGTAACTCAAGAATGATCTACCCAAAATACAAGAGAGAGTAAATAAGCTATTTATAGCATCTGCTCAGTAAATTGAAGAAGTCAAGTATAGATATCAGCCTATATTTTTTTTAAAAAAAAATTATTATTACATTGTTCAAAATATAAAATGACTTTTTAAAACCTAACAAATTGTCTTCTGCTCGTGATACATTTTAACATTTTATTGAATTTATTTTAGCCAAAAGTTGGGAGGAGGTATAAAATAAGTTATTTATAAGAATATTTTTTTTTTTTTTTTTTGCTTAAAAAAAATAATTGGTTTAAAATAGAAGTCCGGATAACTTTTATTTTTGCTAGAGAACTAGGAGCAAATTCAAAATAAAAATATTTAAAAATTTTAATTTTATTTTTAAGTAACTTTGAAAGCATAATCCAATAAGTTGGGGTGGGCAACACAATATCTGAGTGTAGCACAACATAGAATTTCAATATATTATCACTTAAGTTGAGTACTTACTTTATGATATAATTTTATAAATCTTTAAGTAGCCCTGGTTAATTGAACATACCAGAAAACAAAGATATTTTGAATGTATAAGATCAATAGAGCATGGAAGAAAGTAATCAATTTCAATCTCTTTACTTACATTTATTGTTTATAGAATTTCAATATATTATCACTTAAGTTGAGTACTTACTTTATGATATAATTTTATAAATCTTTAAGTAGCCCTGGTTAATTGAACATACCAGAAAACAAAGATATTTTGAATGTATAAGATCAATAGAGCATGGAAGAAAGTAATCAATTTCAATCTCTTTACTTACATTTATTGTTTATAGAATTTCAATATATTATCACTTAAGTTGGATACTTTACGATGTCATTTTATATAGTGTATATTGTAAATAAATAACATATAAATATTTTAATATATTATAAATCAATAAGTAGACTTGATTAATTGAATATACCAGAAAATAAATATATTCTGAATATCTAAAATGAATAGCCTACTATAATAAAAACATTTAAAATTTTTCTTAGGTAAAGGAGCCTAATATCACCAAACAAAATTACAAAACATATCAGAGACAATACTATCACTAAAAAAATTATTGAGTGGTTCTCGTTAGGCTAATTGATTATAAAAAACCATCAAAATCAGCAATCATCTAAATTAGTTCTGAAGAGTACAAGACTTTTTTTTTAAAAAAAAAATAAAATTCAAAATCATCAACATCATTGAAACCAAATAAATTATATTTTTCATATTAGATAAACAACTTTTTTTTTATACTACTCACAAAATATTCTATCAAATTATTTTTAATTAGCAATTATTAAATCAATGTTTTTTTAAGTAATAGTTTAAACAATATGCAACACAATAGTCAATAATTTGCTTCCAAATTTCAGCTGATTAATTAATCATAATGTCCATAGTGTTATAGATAACTGTTTATGGGATGATGAGGACGGAATATATATTTATACCCTACATAAACAAGGTTATGTATTTATTTATGCACTATTGTCTACAGCAAAAAAAAGAAATAACAGAAGACTGTAATATTACTAGCATATGGTTAGGTGATATGAAATAATTGATGACATGGTGTCATGAAAATTGTTATAACTTTACTGAAGGATGAGACTAAAGCTGCTATAACAAAAGACACTCTTTAATATAACATTAAAGAACGTGTTTATATAATAGATTATCGACTTGAACATAAGATATTCTCAATTAGAAGACATTCTATTACTGCCGACATGATTTCTTATGACAGTGTAGCTCGTATTACAGTCTTGTACTCACATTAATTATTAAAATAATATAATGTTCAATACGCCACAGAAACGAGAACAGTTATACTGGATGTGCAAACAGCTGGAGATATTTAATTCTCTTATCTGAAATGAATCAGAAGCTGTTTATCCTCTATTTATTTTTTTAGCTTGTACATAGGAGAATAACTGAATATCAGATCATCTTTTAATTACTTGTTCATATACAATGCTTCACTAAATGAGCACGTGTAGACGAGATCCTAGAAACCGCTTATAGAATCCACAAAATGGATAGCAGCCTTTATTTATTTGCAGTCCTAACCTTACCGTAACCCTGAACCCTATGTCCTACTATATATTAAACTCACTATGCCCAAACCCTATGAGGTGAAATAATCCTTTTATGATCGAGTTCAGGACTTTGACACAACTTCTGTCAGCCCTACCATAATGATGAAAATATATGTACAGATGTCAAAAACACGGTAAAATGTGGATTATATGTGCCATGTCTAAGTTTTTGTCTCATATCCATGCTTTGAACTTGGACATTTTTTCAATGCCAGTATTTATTTGTTTGTACAAAGTGCCCTCACTACCAAGTGACAAAGGAGGTGATTATAGAATTATCGTCACTGTAATTTAAGATTTTTTTAGGACAGTTAAAAAAAACAGGTTTTTAAAATTAGATATTTATTTAATATAGCCTACAATCAACTCCCCTGTTAATTAGGGATACATTATTTGGTTGGTGGCTTTAAAAAATCAGCCCACATTCTTGCCTGTATTCTTAAAAGTATGTTATGCACATTAGTAATTGACCCAACTAGATGCAATCTTTTCTTCTTCTTTTATGCGCATATTTTTATGTACACCTGTTTCCTTTTTCATATAAATAGCATGCAAATCAATGGAAGATAACAGAAGTAAACAAAGTTTACCATCAGTTTTTCAAATCTAAAAAAACAAATATTTTTCCCTCCAGATTTATAAAATTTGTGTAGAGTCACAGCTTTCTTTTATCTGTTCAAATGATAATGGGTTAAAATGGCTAAAAAAATTGTTTTCTCCACATTCAGTCATACTCATAGAATTTATTTTTCATTGCTAGAAATGAGTTGTTTAAAAAGCACTATTGACAGTCATCTGATTCAAAATCACAGAAAACTATAATTGTTCTCCACACTTCATTTCTCTGTTAAAGGGCTTTATGGGCCAAATGTCCATGTCAATTTCTTCAAAAAAGATATAATTCAATTTGTAGAGTAGGTCTTTATCAATTTCGTTACATTACGTACATGGCTTGATAAAAAAAAGAGAAGCATTGGCAAAACCTAATTATTTACAGTATTATTTTATCTAATTCTGTTAACACTATCTTGTTTGTTAATTATTATTTATAATGTATAAATGTCCTTCAATGAATTAAAAGGAAATATGCCTTGGCAAAATAAAATTATGTAATATATATATATTTTAATTACCACTTTCCCCCAACTCATTACTCCATGTAATTAAGAGTTGAGTTGACTATTTAATAAATTAATAATTTCGAACAACTTGTGAAGATGGTCTGCCTCTCTAACTTCAAGCAAGCTATTATAATAGCAGTTCAAAATTCTAAAATTTTTCAGAGCCACCTTCTTCCTCTACCCTTTCCTTCAGAGCAGCACAAACAATTTTTTAATTCTAAAAACAAAACATCTAAGTAAGCGTTAAAAAAAAAAAAAAAAAAACAGAAGATAAGTACAGTACCAGTTAATTCAGGATCCGGTCCTTGAAGCAAAGCTTCAAATCTGGCTTGAAGTTTATGTATTGTAATAACAGATTCACGATCAATAATCTAGAATAGAATGAAAATAAAGGGATATACATAAATTTATTTTTTTGCTATCAAGAAATGTAACTATTTATAGTCTGTTCAATTTGGATATGAAAAGCAAAGAGAAATTTCTTTAATTTTAATGTGTTGATTACAATTACTTTATCTATTACCAGATCAACTGAAATAATTTAATAGTAGTTTAAAATATTTTAAAAATAACTTTAGAAATCATTTGCAATGTAGAATTAAAATATCTTCAGTAACAATGTAGCCATAAGATAGCAAAAAAAAAATAAAAAAATATTTATCAAAAAGCCCATTTTTTGTATTTAAAAATAAATTACATGTTATCAGCACAGCTGTGGATCCTAGGTATAACCTGACTCTTTGCTCTGCTGAACTAAAATCCTTGACTAAAAAAATTTGTTTTTTTTTCAGAGTTAAGAAAATTTGTTTTTTTTTCAGAGTTAAGAAAATTACACAAGAAAAAAAATTGATGAACACAACATCTTGCGCTTCAATTTCTACATAAAACATTTTTCTCCCATACTGTAGATCAGAAGTTGAATCGAAACAAAGTAAACGTGAAAGGAATCCAAACGGAAATGGATGGATATGGAACCAACAGACAAATTAAAAAAATAAATTGATAGTTATACGGCAGAAAAAAAAACAATAAAGAAATTAGCTGATGAGGAGTCAATATTAAAATGGTGGATTGAGCACAAAATTATTTATCCTCAAATATATAGTTTTGTGCTCGCTGGAATGGGGATAGTCATTCCAACCAAATGTGACACATAAACATATGACCAGTGCTCTTAAATAATAAAATGTAACCATATGCAAAATAAACACATAAATTACCATTAATTTACATATGCAACGAGAGTTGATTGCCTTGCACATATGATCCATGATTGATCAGATCATGTTAATACATTTAATAAATAGCAAAGCCGTATTACGAATGTAAAACAATGTATAAAAATACCACAGCTTAAACCCCTGCACATGCAAACCAATGTAACAGAAAAGAGAAAAAAAATAATAAACAATCAACTCAAACTTAGAGGCATTTAGAATCAAACCCTCCCCCTATACTAGTGTAAGATTACTCTAGGCTTGAATCTAAATGAAATACTACTATAATAGAATGTGGATAACAAAGTTAGGCAATATAACTGCATTAGATTAAAAGTCGACACAATTTTGAATTACTATACATTGAGGGCAATATTAAAATTTTAAAACAAAAATAATAAAACAATCCTCAATAACTGAGACATTAGAAATACCGGTAATTAATCATTGTGACGTAATTGGGAAGAGATTTGACTAGCTATTAGGAGATGTCTCACTGCCTATTTATATAAGATTTCTCCTACAACTTTATACCCATTCACTTAAAAAAAAAGACTAAATGCTAATAATCAAAAAACAAAGAAAAATTTAACAAAAAGTGCTGATAAAAAATTTAAAATTTGACAGGTTTCTACATCCTGTACAATATATGACAATAAAAATACAAAGATACTTTACCTCTATTCCCATAATAGTATTTCTAATAAGGATTTCCAGCTGAGATACCAAATGTTCCAGTGGAATTCCAGCTTGTTTAATTATATGTTCAAGGCCATCAATGGCAGCCATTACTGTAGGCTCCTCAGACTGTATAGTCTTAATGGCTTCTGGCAGGATGATATTTCTAAAATTTACATTCAAATCCTAAAATACGAAAGATAGTTAAGTGATTGAATACAATGTTTCTCCCTAACCCTAAAAAAAAAAATTAGAAAATTTTTATTTAAACTATCTAACCGTGAACCTTCTTCAAAATAATATTTGTAGAAAATTAAAAAAATTATATATGGTAATTAATGGCATATTTTACCTGCAATCCATTATAAATATTATGGGCCGTCCATGACACTTGAATAGCCTGCTGAGACAGCATATTTACAGAAGGCTACAAATAAAATTATACCGGTATTAAAAAATGAAATACAATTTCAAATACCCAATGTTAAATTAATTAATTATGAAATAAATAAATGATGCAATGAGATATAATATTTAACGGAAGATAGTAGCATATTAGCCTGTTATTTATACGCATTTTATCATTTTTTAAAATTTAGTTTTTTTTTTAAAAAAAAATTTTTGTTTTACAAATTAAAATAAAAATTGTTACGATTATTTGGATAGTCAAAAATCTAATAATCGATTACGATTATTTGCTTCATATTATTATTATTATTATCAGTTTATTCTCATGAAATACAATAGCCCCAATATGGCAAGAGAAATTAAGCACAAGGCCCCAAAAAGGATAATATGCTTAGTACACTAAAAAATAATTAACAATAAATGAGAAATGAAATAAAATGTTAGGAGTCATTAAGGTTTATAAAAATTGAGACTAGAGGGGAAAACCAAAATCTATTTGTTTTGAAATGCGGCATACACTGTTTATGTGCCTGTCTTGTCTCTCTACCAGAGGCACATCTTCTATTGATGGGAACTATATTGGGGAACTCAGATACAAATGACAAAGCAAATTTTTTTGCAGCCAAGGATCGTCTATCAGCAAGAGAAGTCATACCCAAAATGAGTAGATCCTCCTCCTAAATATAATAATGCAGACCCTCCTCTGAATGCATCCGATCATACTGATCTGCAAAGATGTAATGGCTTAACACCATACAGGTGAACAATATTCCAGTAAGGATCTGATATAAGTATATTAACATTTAAGAAGGCAAGGAATAGGTGCTTGAAGTTTTTTCAAAGCATATATGATGAAAAACCTTTTGTTGGCCATACTAACCATGTGATTCACCTGGAGGTCCCATTTGAGGTCTCTTTGAATATAAACTCCAAGTAATTTTATGCTTGAAACCTCCTGAATAGCAATATTATCAGATAAAATATTAGAGTTTGAGAATTTCCTTGAAAAACGGTAAGTAATAGACTTACATTTGGCGATGTTCAAGGGTAATGATAGATCAAAGTTTGAGCCAGCAATGAGTCAAAAGCAGACTGAATGATTTCTGTTTTGTGGATCGAAGAAGAGTAGATAAGTATGGTGATATCATCCACATATTTTAGCCTATTAGGGAACTGGGAGGCGAAATCCTTAGTGAACAACGAAAAAAGAAATGACCCCAGTAACGAACCCTGGGGTAAGCCATTCGAGTTAGGGATGCAGAAACTAGGTAATAGGCTACTACCATTTTTTAGAAAAAAGGTCCTGTGGGTCAAAAAGGATGCAATCCAAGTTATAAGACACTATGGAATATCCATAGTCTCCATTCTGTGAATTAAGATGTAGTGGTCAACGTTATCAAATGCCTTGCTGAAGTCCGTGAATAAAGAAGTAACTTTGGTACCTTTGTTTTCTATGTTCTGCAAGACAGAATGACAATAAAACAATAAGTACTGAGTCGTGGATCTCCTAGGCAGGCCTCCAAACTGAAAAGGATCCATACTTTTAGAGACATTCTTCAGCATTTGTTGCAGAATATGTCTCTCACAAATCTTACCAACCTGTGANGAAATACAAATAGGCCTAAGATGGCTGGGATCGTCAGGATTTGGAACTTTAGGGATGGGAATGAAAAATGAGTTTTTCCATTGAGATGGAACTATTCCTCGTAAGAGAGAAGTATTAATAAGCAAAGTAACAGGTTGGACTAAAAAAAGATTAAACCACCCATATAAAAAGTTGGGGACCTCACCTGGGGCACTGGATCNATTTTTTATATTTTTAAGTTGGGAAGCTATCCAGCTCTGGTCCATAAGAGGGACAGAATACTGCTGTACAGTATACAGTATATATGGGTTTATTCAATAATTAACCAAATACAAGAAAAATAAATATAGGATAAAGCTTTAACCCCTAAGGGATATAAGCTCTATTTACTATAATATAAAGATCATATCATAATATACAATAGAAACCATACAATAAGCAAACTATGAGAAAAAAAAAATATTAAAATGAGATACGAATCATGTAAAGCACAAGAGAGTTAAAGAATCTTTTGGTACAAATTAATGGTTGATAGTGGTTATTAGAATGTCATATCTTTTCAGAAAAAGAGTAATTGGTACTAGGTTGGAATTCTTGAAACTCATTAAAAAAACTGAAGCAAATTTATTTTGTAAGATCAGCTCTTTGGTCAGGAAGTTTTGGTAGTTTAAGCATTTTTTAAAGCCTCAGTGTAGTCAGTATAGTTAATGCCACGTATAATCTTAAAAGCTCTAATTTGGTCTTCCTCAATAATGAGTTGAATCCATTAAATGCCCAACCTTAATATGTACATTATATATTATACTGTATATATACTGTTTACAGTGTTGTAGTCCTCGAGGCCAGGTCTTGGTCTCGAGAGCTCTCGAGACCAATAGAACTTGGCCTTGGTCTTGGCCTTGAAATTTTATTA
>PXIH01S0006150.1:11830-24856 GCA_003024985.2 Euperipatoides rowelli | reverse complement strand
TTCTATGCTGACATGTAGACTTTTTATAGGCAAAATTTAAAATAAATTAAAATTCCAATATAACATTTTGTAGACCACTTATTTACCTTTATAATGGTATATAATACTAATTTATATAAAAATTTATTAATTTTATGAGATTAAAAAAAAGTTAAAATCATCAAAATAGTGGATAAATTGGTATGGGAAGGGGTTAAATCTAACAATAGCTCTACAACAATCAAAACATTTAAAATTATATGGTCACATAACCAATGTGACACTAGATGGCAGTTTAGAATTGTATTTTATATTACAAAATTGCTTTTCTTTGCCATTTACTAAAAAATGAAACCAGCTGTTATCGCAGAAGTTGCTAGATCAGATATGAATTTGAAACTGGGACTCAACCTGTTTATTCATGGATTTAACTGCAAATAAGAAATTAGTGCATGCTGATTTATTTATTGAGCATGATTAAATAAATATAAAACCACAATAACAGCATAATAAAAATATTTCTTAAAACATGATTAAAACAATTATTTTCTTACCTAGATCTTTCGTGTCGAACATCCACTCTATTCAGGCTTTACTTACAGTATATCGGAATAAAAATAATAGGGATGGAGGGGGGATAGAAAGAAATTGTTAAAATTCATAAATAAAATTTATCAAGAAATTAATTTGATTTCATCAAACTGTAAATGGTTTTCTTCTACCCCCCCCCCCCCCCCATCTTTTATTTTCTGATAGTTTACCTTGAAGAGTGTGCATGTTTGATACAAAAGATTTAGACAAGGAAATAAATTGTTTTAATGTTTTAAATATTTTCTGTTTGCTGTGATTTTTGAAGAAGACNGATTTGACAACAGGTATGGTAATTCATTGAGTCCATATAAAGTAATATTTTAAATAACCTTTCTATACAAAAAATATCTAGGCACATTAACACATTCACTGTGTATGACTCAAATCCGAGTCAACGTGGAACCTTCACAATATGCTGATGACTCGAATCCGAGTCTATTGTGTTACAAGCTTCAAAATGCAAATATAAATTGGGCAACAGTGTTAAACATATTTTTATCATTTAAGCACGTAAAATATATAAAAAACATTTCTGGATCATTTGAAATTTTCTTGAGTTTTGGGGTCACAGTGATATTATTTTCAAAATTTATCAAGTGATCCTGAAATTTTGATTTTTCAGGTATTGTAATACAAATATTATAAAACATTTAGGAATAAACTTATACATTTTTAAAATCAGAATTTAATGCAGATTTCAAAAATCAAAACAGCAATGGAAAATGTAAGATGAACTGGCTTTTTTTTCTTTTTTAAGCCGACATTTAGAAGAAAAAGAAATTTAAAAAAATCTTTGTTGGAATTTTTTCTTTCTTTATATATTTAAATTCCTGATAAAAAATAGAACCAAAAATACTATGTTATTTTCTATCTGTTACAGATTTTGAAATATTTAACAATGATTATTTGGTCATATAGTAAATACAAGTGTAATGAATGCCGACATTTAGAAAAATAATCATAAAAAAAATGTTTGTTGGAATTTTTTTTTCTTTATATATTAAAATTCCTGATAAAAAATAGACGTTTTTGTCTTAATAATTTGCTTAAATGTATGACTCAGATCCGAGTCTTTCCGCACACATTAAAAAAAATATTAGCAATTTATTTAAAAAAAAAAAAACACATCATACATCAAAAAATAGTTTTTTAAACTTTTTTTTTTTTAAAAAAATGTTTCTCACGAAGGTTGAAACTAATAATTTATTTACAATATTATGTATGAGGGTTATCATTATTACAATTATTTCATTTATTTTATTATTAATTTTCCTTTATTCCTCGTACAAAATTGTCTTCTACTTTGAGAAATCCAGTGAAAGACTTTCTACAAGCTGGGAAAATTCCATTTACATTCTTGTAACAATGTTATAGACAGAATAGAAATCCCTGGTACATACTGATGAAAGAAAATTCATCATTTACCAACACAGGATCAAACACTCAACCCTGATGTATGCACAAGCACGCCACGGTATGTTAGCGATTGGACCATGGTTTATTGACCATTTAAGCTTTTTTTTTTTTAAAAAAAAATAAAAATAAGTTTACCCCTAACAGGGGTAACCAAAATTTATTTACAATCAAGAATTACAAATCATATTCTAACTCGGAATCGTATTCCAAGGTCTTCATCTGTAATTACTTCCGAGTAAATCTGAGTTGGTTCTTATTAAGTGCCTATTTCCCACCCCAGCGTAATCATGTTTAAGACCGATTCCAGTGGCAAATTTTCAGTACATTCGACATTTAATGGTCTCTTCCTTCAGAGAAAAATGCCACCCGTCATCTGGGCCCAGGAAAAACTGGAGGTATTGACACCACCCCCAGACTATTTCTTGAGATGCGGCAGGCCTGTTCTCCTAACGACCCACCGCACCTCGAAATTTAAGATTTTTTCAATGGAAAAAAAAGCTTCTGTTTCAGTTTATAAGCGGAACCAAGAAATTTTTTTTTTTTTTTTTTAAATGCATTTAACGTTTGATAAACACAACAAACTACAGTATATCTTTTGAGAATTAAAATTTTATTTCTTAATATTACAGAATAACATCTTGGGTTTACAGTGCCATCAGATTAATAAGAATAACATTTTAAAATGTATTTTGATTAGTTTGGTGCTTTTTTTATGATAACTTGTAATAAAAATAAAATCTTATGGCAAGAAAGTGTTCAAGTTTATCTTTTAACAGCTGTTATGGAAACTAAATAAAATTTAAAAATAATTCCTGGAATACAGTTTAGCTAATAAAATAACATGCAGGATTAACATAAATTAGCATGATTTAAATATCTATACGGTATATACAATTTTTATGAAAATTAGGCTGAAAAAGATAAATCAATTCAATCTTGCCATAGTTAAGAAATGGAAAAGTCTAATAATTAATGAGATTGAATCCCCAAGTGAAAAAAAAAATTAATAATTCATGTCTATTTATTTGATGATAATCAAAATGTGAAATTAGATTCTAGTGAGCATTATTACCAAATAATTGTTATACATTTATTTTTTTTAAATAAATTTTTTATAGTTAAATATTTAAATTGTTCATTTAATAAAATAGTAAAGAAATGTTAAGGGGATATAAAGATGCCAGTTATGGTTTTCTTAGCAGTTGAAATTAGGGTTGCCAGATTTGTTTTGGAAAAAAAAAGAAGATTTTCACAAAAAAATAATTTTGACAAGTCTTTACCAGTTTTAACTTGATTTTAATATTTAATATAAATATCTAATTATGAAAATGTGAAGTGATGCTGTCATCACATGTATTTAGCAGATGATTTGGCAGCCTGTATTAATTTTATATTTTGGTTTTCCAAGAGAAATTCTTGATTGCACACTGCACTATTGCATTGCCAATCTTGAGACAAGTCACTGGATCTAGTGCTTTTACAATATTATAGGTTTTATTGACAAATAACACAATATACAATATGTATAGATTTATTAACTAAATTTAGTATACTTTATACTTTTTAAAAAAAAAAAACGTATAAAAGCTCCAAAATACGGAATAAGTATTTTAAATTAAAAAAAACATAAGAATATGGAAAAAACGTACAATCTGGCAACCATAGTTGAAATAATTGTTCAATGAACCTTCAAGTAGTTTTGTAGGGCTGTTTAGGCCGAGGTTACAAATTAAATTTTCTAGTCTATACACATCCTATTTTCTGTATTTCAAAATTGAATTTTTATATACTTGTAAATATAGTAAATTATAATTTATCGTACTTAAAATTAATTATGCAGACTTTTAATCCACGACAGCTACATCAATTTTGTTCAAACTGTAGCCTATGTGCATTATATTAGCGTTATAACTTTTTTACATCATATTCCTGTAGGCTACCTTAATTTGACAAACTTTGCCTAAAAACAAAGAAATGAACTTATTTCAATATTTTTTAGAAAAGGTCACCCTGAAATTAAAAAAATTGACTTTTGCATATGTAACTATATTTCTTATGTAATATGCATGTATTATAAAACTAACAACAAAAGAGATACTGTATGATGAAAATTGAATATATATATTTTTTTAATTATGCCCTAAGTGGATTCGTACCTGCAATGGCTTCTTGCCAACTGCTCCAACAAGACAACAGTTGAATATGAATATAAAATCTATTTCAATTTTTTAAATGAAAACAAAGTTCATTTAAAATAAACTATGCCATGAACCAAAGGTTAGGAATCACTGGACTATACAAATATAAATTTGCAAATACATAATTGTTCAATAATTTAATAAATTCTGTCAATTTGTAAATAAAATTCAATGTTAATATAAGCTCAGATGCATTTTATATACTACAATATATACAGCATAAAAACTAAGTAGATTTTTAAAAAGATGTTTTAAGAGAAGTTCCATTTTATCGCGTTTTTAGCATATTGCATGTATTTTTGTCATTGTGGAAAGGGCTCACGGAGGTTAATATTGATTGAAACATCAATTTTTTTTTTTCAATAAAACTTGTTGAAACACTAATGTAAATAGATATACAGTACCAGTAAGTAGCTTTGATAATTTAATTTTATTAGTGCCTTGTTTTAATTTAATAATTTGTTAATCATTATTTCTAATATAGTAAATTTTTGAATATGAAAATCGTTTCATGTGGTAGAACTGTTGAAAATTAAAAATAAAGCACTTGAAGGTTGAAATTATTTTCATTGTCTTGCTAACTTCCCCATATTTTATAATTGCACTATATAATGTATATCAAAGTGATATTTTTATTTGATTCTAAATACTGAAAAATATAAAGCTATATTCAAACATTTGAGACTACAATCATTTACAATTAATAAGTTGTTTTGGAATTAAGTAAATACACTTCTAAGGCCACTTTTTAATATATAGTTTTTGTTTACTGTTTATTTTATAACTGATATCCAAGCTGTTTTTTCACTTGCCATTTAAGACAGTTCACAGATTCACATTTTGAAATGTTAGTTACACATTTTTTTAAGAATGCAACTGCTGTCACTTTTTTAAAATAATGTGTACAGCTCCAATGGTCTAGGGTGTTGGCTGCTAGAGCTAATGCATTAAAGGGTCGAAGGTTCGATCCTAAGCAGCACCGGTGCGGAAATGGTAAGTTTTCTTTCGACATCAGTGTGCACTGGTTTTTTTTTTTCTATATCTTATTGTATATACTGTAAATAAACACAGAAATTTCCTTCGGGGAAATTTAATTAAAAAAAAAAAATCATTAAGTTTGATCAAAAGTTGTCAATTTGAGCAAATTACAAAACATTTATTCAAACTATTCTCAATATTTTTCATATTTTATTCGTTCAATGTTAGGGTCAACTAGTACAATATCAATTGACTTAGAATATATTTACATTCTTCTATCTTGAACCACAACCAAAGCTCTTCATCTTTGTGTTTCGTGAGTTTAGAAGTTTAATCAAAGCTGCTATTATTTCCGGAAGGGATTCAGAATTTTGGGCTGAACCTGTAGTTCGCGAACCCAGATCTCGTTACACGTCCAGAGTTGTTGGTAGCCGCACTCATCCTTCACGACCACCAGTTTCCCCAACCCTTAGCCTTTCCATTATTTTCTGCGGAAAATTTTCTTTGATTTACAAGTTTTTGATTTCATGGCGATTTCCAAGAACAAACCCCAGCGTAAATCAAGAATTAACTGTATTTTATAAACATCATTAAAATACAGAATAGTGTTAAATTTCAATGTCATAAAATATGCTATTGATGTAGTTGTGAACTACAATAATGAATAGAATATGATTATGGCACTAGACTATTTAAAATATTAAAATAACTTTTTTTTAATATACAAATGTTAGCAGCTTCTCACTTTCTGCACCCGTCCTTTTCACAGAGCTTTTACTAGGAAGCAAAGCACCGTTGAATATTTTTTTCCTTTCATGTTAAATATAACTCGGAGTTAAGCTAAGAGAAGAGCCGAATTAAATTAATCCATTAGTACGAAAATACATGGAAATGACCGTGTTGCTTGCCATTTTTTTTTAGAACATTCTGCAAGAAATCTTTTATGACACGCTGTTTTTCTCAATTAGAAATTTCACTCAACATTGGTGTTACATTATGATTTTTGTAATTTTCCCACTGCATAATTTGTCTGTGAAAGGATTATAAGTAGCCAAATTGAATATCACTTTTTTTAAATAATTTGGAGTATAACGGAACTATAGATAATTGAAATGGGAAGGGCTAATGATTATAATAATCTCACTATATGGACAGTATTAAGATGAAGTGAAGAAGAAACCCGTATAAAACAAAGACGAAAAACGATTGCATTTTGATGTTATACAGAAATAACTTTAGTTCAGATATGTCCAACACACGCCAAATTGAAGCTTTTTTTGCTTCCCTTCTGAAGTTTGCAGCAAAAAAAAAAAAGCTCATCAAATTTCATCCTTTCTGTTATCAAAACGTACAGACAAAAAGTGTATCAAACCTGAAAAGAAGTCAACAAAATGTCTATACAACTTTTAAAATTTTTTTTATCAAAACATTTACAGCCAAATATTGTCAATCTAGGGCCCACATTTTTTTTTGGCCTGACAAACAATTTCAGTTGGACATGCTAGTTTATGTATTAAGGTCTCGACCACAAAGCCAATGTAGTCAATTCTGGGCTTAAAAATACATAATGACACACTGTATTTATTATCTGACTATAACCAACACACCTATGACCAATATCATTAAAGTTTGCAGTATCTATAAGAAAACTGTTCAATTAAGTAGTAAACTGTTAAGCAAATTGTAACGGTTACCATATATTAACAAAATATAGTATTGACTATTATGCTCTGTCTAGAGCCTTTGTATAAGGAGGTGATTATTATTTATAAATTTTAAGTCTGTAGTTAGAACTTGGAAGTGAAAAAACAGCTGAATAAGAAATACATATATAAATGAGAATAATAGCTACAACATTTATTTCTAATAATTGCACATATTTTTTTTAATACAATGGTGGACTACGGTGAATTTCTTATAATTACTTAAGTATTTGAAACAATTTGATCCAAAATGTAAATAGAATAACTAATTGAGCATGATTTGCAAGGAAAAAGGATCACTCGCAAAGAATTGATTATTACAGAAATATTTAATCCAATAGAATTAATCTTGATAAAAAAACAAAAAAATTGTCGACACAAAATATTAATCCATATTGCACCCAAAATGGGATTTAATGTACCGTAATGGAAAATATTTTTTCTGAATAAAATATATGAAACTTAAAAATAGAGGAAAATAAATAATGAGGGAGAAAAACAATAAAACTTTAATCCTTTCAACCGGAAACTCATCTGTAGGTAGCACTACTGTGCTCTTTAATTTACATCATGTGATCAATCAGCAGATCACTGTTCCTTTCCATTCATGTTTGTAATTTACTTCCATGCTTTACTAAAATATGTATTGATGGGTGCGGGGATAACTTTCGAGTGTGAGATTTTAAAATTTTATGAAATTTTTACAATAGTGAACATAAGCATGTTGGGATTAATTGATTACCGGTATTTGATTTATGATCGCAAAAAAAAGTTACGATTTGTCACATTTAAATTCCTGAGTGAAAGGCTTAAATTCATAAAATATTTTTTTTAATCTATTTTTTCATTCAACGTATTATAAATCATAAAACTTAAAAGAGCAGTTACAGCTGAAAAATTTTGACATCACTGGTGAAATAATTTTAGATCTGCATGTTTTCCTATTAAATTTGTCATATCCTCAGTGTATAATTAGATTTTGTTACTTATATTTTAATTGTTATGTTAAATAACCAACTTATAATAAATAATTTAACATGTTTATTACATTCAGTTAATTTAGAAAATATCAAAAACCCTGGTGGTATGTAACTGCACTAATAAAAAAATTGGATCTGATTAAGGCCAAATTCATTACACAAATTAAATCTTGTAAAATACTTCAAAGATTTCTGGTACAAGTACTACATGCAGACTAAACATAAACTGAAGAATTTTACAGTTATACCCCTCCCCACTTTTTTTTATTTTTATTTGATTTTCATAATGCCATTTGATTAGTACCATAAATGTACATCCTAACTGTCGTTAACAACATCCGTTTCTAAAATGCTCTCATCTTCTTCAATATCTCGATTGACTTGTTTCCCTATAAGGTCATAAAATATTTCGGCAGGCCAACCCTTGGGTTCTGCTACTTTGATCAGTAACATGTTCTCTTTCAGAATGGTGTCTTTTTTAATCTTCATAGCTGCCACTACACTTTTAGCCAACTGAAAAAAAAAAATATTAATTCACAAATTATTATTATCTAATAATAAACTTTACTTTTCAAAATAAGTTTTTATCTGAATAGTATTATCAAAAATATTCACATAGAGGATAAAAGCTACTGTAAATAGGGATGTTAAAAAATAATGAAAATTTAATATTGATATAACTAATTTCTGGCATACAGCTTATTTAAAATTGCACTGATAGTTTTATTCTAAACAATAACTATATAAGCTAAAAACGAAATTAATAAACTTTTTTTTTCTTAAAAAATGAAATGTAGTGTTTTTTAGACAAATGAATGACATAACTTTTTGCCAAAACATTTTTTTAAAATGAATCACATTTTTCTATTTAGTTTTAACCCTTTCCACTCCACTGAATTCAGAGAATTTGGTTTCTACAGCTCCACAATAAAAATGAAAAATCGTTTTTTTTTTTATTAGATTAGTATTCTTTTAATTCAGTTTTTTTTTTAAATCTCTTAGGATAATTAAAGACAAATATATTTTGAGTCTTTGAAATTAAAAAAAAAAAATAGTAATTGAAGCATACTTGAATATAATAATAATTATTGATTATGAAATACAAGGAAATGAAAATGGCGATTCAGAATCTACTTTGGAGTGCAACTACTAAATTGAAACTGGCGATTGAGAATCGCCTTTGGAGTGGAAAGGGTTAATGTTTCTTTAAAACAATAGCCTACATTTTAATTCACGATAGTATCAACAATATTGAACCAAAATATGTGAAGTGATACATGATTTTAATATCGATGACAATATAATTTAATTAATGATGGATATTTAATTTCAGCAATATTGAACTGAAAATGTACAAAACATTTTAACTAATGATCGATATTTAGCAAAATCAAACTGAAAATGTATGTTTGATATTGATACATGATTTTCATATGGATATATTTCACTAATGATCGATAGTAAGCAATATTGAAATGAAAATGTACGTTTAAATACTAAAATGTACCTATGTTTAATATTGATGATTTCCATATTGATAATATATTTTATTAATGATTGATATTTATCAAAATCAAACTGAAAATGTATGCTTGATATTGATAAGTGATTTTCATATCGATAATACATTTTGCTAATAATTGAACTGAAATGTATGTTTAATATTGATACATATTTTCATATCGATAATACATTTTTACTAAAGATGGATATTTAGCAATTTATTGAATGTAAAATGTATTCATATTGATAATACAATTTACTAATGATCGATATTTAGCATTATCAAACTGAAATTGAACGTTTTACTGATAAGTGATAATACATGAATTTCATATTGATAATTAATTTTATTAATGAATGATAATTAGCAATATTGAATTGAAAACGCATATATTAGTGATACATGATTTTCATATTGATCCCTTGCTAAATAAAAATAAAGAACCCAATAATATAATATACTGTATATTACGATATTCTGTTCATATGGATATTTTAAGCTTGAATCATTAAAAATAATTGTTTGTCACACATCCAATTAGTATCAATAGCTGGTGACACAACTCTTGTAGTTCAATTAATTTTTTCACAGGTTCATTAAGTTGTGGTGAAAATATTTTTTTCTACTACAAAAATCCCATCTAACACCACCAACACTTCCATGTTTAATGCGATCTTTCCGACTAGCCAATCTGCTAATGGATAGCACTGAACTGCATTTTCTACAAGAGAGAAAAAATATCTTATAAGAAAATCAATAATTCTCTTCTAAGGTGGTCTTGTAATATACTATGAATAGCACAGCTGCATGTCATTCACAAAAATTTCAAGGGTAGGGAAATTATTTTTTCTTCCGAAAATGCATTTGGACACCAAACTCAGGTCACTCATTTCTGTACTATTAAAAAGTATGGAAAAAAAAATTCTTTGGACCATGGATCGGACAGTATATAAGACATCATAGTCCAATCCATTCCTAAATTTTCTACAACTTATTAAAAAAATTATTTCTTATGACTTAGATATTGTTTCATCGTCTAACTCGTTTCATATTTTTTTTTCAAAATGCAGAACACACAAAGTGAATGGAAACAAAAAAAGATTGAAATTCAACTTCTGTAAACCATAGTCACAGTCTCAATTATTTCTGCACTTTCAAAGCATGGATGTGCAATACAAAGAATTAGATTATGCTCTTTTAGCGGTGATGATAAAATAAACGTAAGTTGTTTACAAAGAATAATAATACAAAACTAAATGTTTAGTCTAAATCTGGGCAACATTCTTTTATTTCTACATTTAAATGTCATCAAAGGGTAAATTAAAATAATTATTTCTAAATGATTACATCATAGTATAGCAAAATTATCAGTTTACAATATAATTCTTAGTTATAAGACCATCATTCAATAGTTTTAAATTTATATTGTATATTAAAAACAAATAGTTGTATATCCAAGCATAACGTACAAAATCTCGGACATGTAACGAGCATATATTATTTTAAATATACAGTATGGTGTGTTTTAAAACTAAATAATTCTCAAGTAAGTTAACATTTTTCTGAAATAAAAATTAAAAAAAATTACATTAATCACATTAGAACTAGAAGAATAGTTAGCCTAAAATCTATTTTACAGATTTTTTATTTTGTTTGCGTTACCTAGATATCAATCATATATCTAATTATTTGTATTCTCTTTATTACGGTGAGTATTTATTCATTTCCACTTAAGTAGCTCAACACTGAAAAAAAAAATGCTTTGTCCCACTGATGGGTCAAAACCAAATGTTTTCTTGAGAGAAAATTTTAATTATTTTTTAAATTCCACTGTACTTGAGTTAATTAAAAAAAAACTTAAATATTTCAGCTATTTATTTTCTACTAGACACCATTATCACAGATGTCTAAACATTAAAAAAACAATTCCTTTAATTGTTACTCAGGACATGCTCAGTGTTTGGACTAAACCTGGGTACCCACATAGAATTATTGTGTCTCGCCCATCCCAAAAACTTTGACAGTTATTCTATCAAACAGCAAAAAAACTGCATGTATTTATTTGTTTCTATAATAAAATGTGAGAATTTTTGAGTTGTTTGGTTCTTTTTGTTGACACGCCCTATACATCATGAAGATGAATATTTTATAGACATTTTTTTTTAATTTGTAGAGCGTAATAATACCAACCTTGTTATAAGTGGGCAATTCACACTGTCTAATCTCTTTGATTCTGGTCCCAAGAGCTCTCTCCACCAGTCGACATTGCACCACCAACTCTCTTAGTTCATAAGGTTCAAGGGATGCCAGATGATCACTTCCTTTTAAACTTTTATCCAAAGTGATATGGCGTTCTAAGACTTTAGCGCCTATAGAAACAGATCCTAAACTAATTGCTAGGCCAGTTTCATGGCCCGAGTACCCTATAGGGACATCAGGGAATTCTTTTTGAAATTCCTGAAATTTAAAAAAAAAAAAACAAATATTAAATAAATAAAACATTCTCCTATTATTTTAAATTACAATTGAAGTTGGAACAGAAAATTATTATCAACCACCATGTATGAGGTAAATTTCATTCATATATAGGTAATAATAGATTTACATTATTTAATTTTACACATTTTCAAAATAACATGAATGTACTACCCTTTTTAAAATTCATTTCTCATTTAATGTAAATAACACAGTCTGTAAATGTTTTCGAAAGAGGTATCTATTTCCCATTGTTATTGCATAAAAGATATATTAATTGATTTACTATATTTGTTTCTTTCGATTAGAGATAGGCTTTGGATTATAGTAAATTATATTAATGTTAAAAAATTGTACGAACAGAAAAAAAAAGTATGGTGGTGGAGATAAGTGTGGTAAGCATATGTTCTTGTAAAGTAAAGATTATAAATGGTAAATGTTAAAATATTATAAGGAACACGAATAGATTTTTATTTTACTTGAGTACCTATCATATGCAACATAACTGAAATCTAAAGAACTGTTGCTGCTATCAGCTACAATAATAAAAAAAGAGATCTCTTTTATTGCTAACATTCATTACAGTTTATATATATCATTTTTTCACGGACTGTACTATAAAGAGTAGTTTTAAGAATGTGTACATATTACTCATCGTTAACCTTTGAAAGAGTGGATAAATCATTTTGTATTTAGTTAAGAGCTGGAACCTTAATTTTAATAGAAAAATGTTTACAATTGATCAATGCACATACAGAAATATGTGCATAATGATAACCTGTGAAACAGAAACAGTTAATGGACCACACTTGGGTCATAGAAAGGTTTATAGTAGGTGGGTAATGAGCCCTATTGACTTTTGGAAGGTGGGTAATACATTTCAAGTTGGAATCATTCTTAGTATAGTACGTTTATTATTTGTGGAGTAATAATTGGGATAAATATTGGCTCTATTTTAACATTAAAAGTGCATAATTGATATTTTAAAAATAAAATATTTAAAGCTGAACCCAAAGTTTCATCCTAAGGGCACTTACCAGAAGCTTCCTGTATACAGATAAGAAAGCTAGCAATATTTTAAAATATAAATTGCTAAAAATTAAATAAGCTTGAACTGATTAATAATGTCAGCCATCACAGGATAAGTTTGAACTTGATAGCATGACACAGATCTGATGGCAATTAATATCCCCCCTCCACCA
>PXIH01S0006144.1:7724-18398 GCA_003024985.2 Euperipatoides rowelli | reverse complement strand
CATTTTTAATTTAATATAATTAATTGTATGATAGAGTATTCTAGAGTAATTTAGAGAGAACAGGTTCCTTTTCTGAGCCGGCGTACTTGTTTTTTTAAACCTAGCAAGCTGGTAGAAACCAGGGAAAAAACGTTATATAACCGGCTCAGCTGGGACGCAATCTGTGCTCATTCCAGTTGAGAAAAGAACTTCATTACAATTTTATATGTAATTTCCTTAAACTTTTCCCTCAATTTTTACCAAAAACCAGAATTCAATCTACCGGAATTAACACAAGAAATTCTAAAATGTTAACTAAACTTCCAGCTAAAATTGGCAGAGCTTTAAAGATCTCCTATTTTTTCATTTGTGGAGGCCTGTAATGTCCCACCTTAATTTCTTTTTTTTATTGTTTAAGTCATATTTATATTTTTTTTTGTCATTTCTTAATCCTGTAATCCATATACTTTTGGGCCAGAATTCCAATGTAATTTCTTAGTATAAATAAACGTTGTTAATAATAATAATAATATCTTCGACACAGATTCAGTCAGTATCGCTACTTACTGGACCACAATGTTGGGAACAAGTTTTCATTAGTTAGCTGATTTCAAAAATATTTATTTTTGTTTATTAGCAAACTCTGCATTTGAAAATCTATTTTTTTATATAAGGAAAAATAAAATCTACAATAGCATATACCAGTACATGAAAATATATCATATAGGCTATTAAATTTATTATTTAAGTTTATTTCCAGTATTTTGCCTCACTATACAATTTTTTTAAACTTGGTTCAACACATAATGATGTATGATATGCTAAATTTAATTTCATTTCTTGTCTGTTTGGTACTTATCTGTATATCACTGTATGGTACTCTTTACAAACTCTATGTGCCATTTTTATATGGTTTATAAGCTGTAGATAATATGAACACAGGGAAATAATTTTTCCCAACTAAGCACAAATTTTCAACATCACCTAATGATGTTTCTCTCCAGCAACTATCAACAATTATTTATTACTGTAATCTTTGAATCTGGATTACTCTTATGATATATAATTGGGTCCATGATAATAAAAATTGTTTCTTACATAACTATATAGTGTTTCTTTTTGAATAAATTGTAAACTAGAAGCTGATCTGATTGATCAGATCCAACCATATTTTTACTGTAACTCAATTCAGTTAAATGTTTGAGTTTTGATCTCATCTGTATGGTGATATAATGGAGCTGTCAACATTTCTGATTTCTATACGGTTAATATAATTTTGACATCTCTATTGTCCTTCTATTCATTTAAGAAATCAATATTCATCTTTATCCAGTTTATATATTTTTTAATTTTATTTAGACATTTCACTATGAGATATTATTACTGTACTACAATACATTACAATGGGTGTCATATAACACTGGATTAACACATTAAGAGTGTTCTCTATCTAAATAGACACAGTATTCTTTATTTTCAGGTTGACTTAAAAGATGATGCACTAAGCTTTCAATGGGCTCATTGTCTGTTCAAGGTCTCTATTAATGCTACTGGTGTAAATTTCAAAGTTCAAACAACATCCTGATTCTACCTTGCAGTGATTGATTTTCCTAAGGTTAAGAACTATCATAACTTTGTTAAAGTCTCTTTTTGATACAACTAAATCACGTGAGTTATATGGACTGGATGGTTTCTTTATGATATTAGCTTTTTCTAATTTTTCCAATTGTTTACAACTATGAGGAATGCTGATCAATTGGTGTGTCATCTTTAAAACGAGGCTCATATGGTTTTATGTGTGCACCTGTCATTTTAATTATGTCCTCTATTAAAATAGCTTCTCTTAACCGTGCATTTTATTAAATTCTGATTAACATAGCTTATGTGAATCAAGATGAATTCAGCACCATTATCAATAAGTGTCAGTAATTTTCTTCCAAATATTTTTATTTTTATAATTGGCTTATCATTATACTAAGTTTTAAACTTGATTAATGTAATTGGATAAGCTACAGCTTTACCTGTACTATCTTGCACATTTACTTTTGTACTTTTGTATGTTTACTTTTGTACTTTTGTTTACTATATTAGAATTTAAATTATGATGATTAGCTTTATTCTTTGAATTCCTCTTCTATTTTTATAATAATATTATTGTTGCCTTTATAGCCTACTATTGATGTATATGGTTTTAGGCTGAATTGTATTAATTGTTCAGGTTAAATTATTACTGTATTTACTTGGATTGTTTGATTTGTATTCACTGACAGGATCATGCTGACTTATAATTTGACATAAATTGTAAGAGATAAACTGTTCTGTGCAGTTGGTAAACTTTTGTGGTTTGGGCATTGGCTAGAATTGACCAATGATGGAAATTTATTGCTAATCACTGAAACAGTGCTTTTGTTTTTTTTTCTTATACACTGCTATCTATCAATTATCAGAATTTTCAAAGTTTTCAGATTTATTCTTTGTAATTGTTCTTTTAGAATTTTTATTAAATCTTATCTGAAAGTTAGATTTATTGTTTTGTTTGTAAAACTCATTTTTAGCTCCTTTGCTGACATTACATGAGCACACACTCTCATTCTAGAGCTTTCCGATTTGGAGGCTCGGTCATTTAAAGGCTGAGCATTCACATGGTGATTAACTTGTTTGTTAGATGTTAAATTTTGATTAGTGTAAACAACACTATAACTATTCTTTTTCTTTTTGCAAAAATATTCAATGTCCCTGGTATTTGGTAATAATTACAAACTATTTTTTTTTTCTTTGTGAATACTAGTCTTTTTATTCTTAGCAAAAGTTTGAAACACTTTTCTAAGATTTTTAATCTGTTTAGATAAACCAGGCACTCCTGATTGTATAGTACTAACATTATCCCTTTGCTCCTCATGAGATTTTAGCATCTTCTCAATGGTGATAAAAAATGTACTGACTGATTAAAAGTGATAGGACCTTTCCTGATTAACACAATGGTTCTACAAGAACTATGAGGTGGAACTTGTACAGGATCACAAGTTTGTGCCCTGTTTATTGACATTTTTTAAAATGTTTCTGTATTTCATCCTTATCAGGTTTTAGTGAAAATAGTCTTCGTAATTCATGTAATGTTCATCCAGTGTCACTGTGTTATTCTTACCAAAGTCCCAAGAAATAAAGTGGTCCAACCTACCCATTATTTTATTCTCCAAGATTGGTCTGCATTTGGCTTCAGACCAATTGTGCTCAGCTGTTAACTCTTTGAACTCAGCTACAAACTTTCAAATCCAAACATGTTCTCGGGTAGACAGTGAAAAGAACAAGGGTGGGAATAAATGTACATCAGTCATGGATAACCACTAAACCAGTAAGTTACATATTATATTAGTAGACTGCTGTGTCTCGATTTTTGCCTGCGAGTTATACAACCACCTTGGTCTTGCTTATTTATTTTTATTTTAGCTGTTACATCCTCCCCCTTAGTCACTTTACTAACCTTACTTAGGTCCTGATTCATACTGACAACTTTAACTATTTCAGGGTTATCTTGCTCATATGCTGTTGGTGTTTTATAATATTTTAATACTCATGATTCTTTATCTGCACTTAATTGCTCACTGGTAGTCCATTTTCTTTTAGCGCAAGCGGAGTTTAAAAACTCTTTGAATTCCTTCTCCTTACCTAAAATTATAGCACTTAGTTTTGTAATCAAAGATTGTGCACTGCGATTTTGTAACACTATTAAAATTTTTAACACTAAGACTCACATAAATAACCTCTTCCCTACATTCATCTAATTCTTCTACTATTTCTGTTTTTATTTTAGTTTCCTTAAACTCTTTCAGATCTTCTATTGCTTCTACCACAACCTGTGGTTCTCTTATCACAATCGGATGGCAACTCTACAGTTGGAGCATCTAAAAAATTCACAATACTGTATATTATTAACAATATTTTTTTTGACAATTCTATACTTATATTTTGTACATATAACTTCTTTCAAATCACTATCTTGATAAATTTATATTTTTTCACTAGATTTTAGTTTGAATATGTTCCTTTGTTTAATCACTTATTTGAAGACAATGTTGGAGCTCTTAACTCGTATCGATAATCATTAAACAAATTCACTGTGAAACTACTGTTAACTTTTCCAAATCAATATGGTGACAATAACTTCAACTAACTATAATAATATATTGTTTGCATTGTATGGACGCCATGCTTAACAGCTATAAGCAAATAAACTTTTAAATTTTTGAATCAGAATAACAATTAATAAACAAACAACATTTAAAATAATTTAAAAAATAACTAAACCTGTTAAAAAGACTTAAAATAACAGAAATATGATCCGGCTTGTGGACAAAATTTTATATTTATGTTGTAGATCGTTTTGGTCTTTACATTAATTTATTGGTAGTAGGCTATCTATATGCCCTTCTTCATTTGTGGGCCTTATTCTATCATGAGAAAGTCTATTGATTTCTATATTAACCCATTTTTTATAACATTCTCTTACTATCTAACAGCATTGAACAGAACTACATTACTGAACAGGTGTAAAGTCAACTGAACTATGCCATAGAACAGTAACATAATAGAGAGATTAGAAGAGCAAGCTAAAGCTGACCTTTCTTATTATCTTCAGCATTGAACTGAACTCCAACATCAAACAGTCACTCTCATAGTCAACTGAACTATGCCACAGAACAGTAACATGTCCACAGGTCCAAAGAAAGGTCCTACTCTAAGTACATATCTTATTGCCCACAATATTGAACTGAAATCAACAGTGAATAGTTAGTCTAGGAAACTGAACTCTGATACAGAACAGTAACTTGCCCACAGGCCAGAGGAAATGATTAGGCATAATCAACACCTAATTAATGGCAAATTCTTATTATCCACAGCATTGAACTAACTATAATTTTGAAAAGTCACTGAAGTCAACTACTCTCCACCATAGAACAATAACATGTTCACTAATTGGAATAAAATATGTTGTTCATACTTTATGGTCTGGCTTATTTTAACATGTCATTTCATTCTAGACTGGAGTATTTCAATGAATTGAAAAAATTCCTGTGTTAAAACGGATTCAACTATCTTTATAAAATTTCCAGGGCTTATAAATATATCCGTCCTAAATAAGAATTAATATTTTCTCTCTCTTTAAGTTTGACATAATTATTATCACTAACATTTTGCTGAGTACGTTTTGATCAAAAGTAATTGAATCTAAAAATAGCTTTTATTATGTCATATTTTTTCTAATAAATTTTCTGATTGTATTGTTATTTCATAATTAAGTTTTTCTTCATTATATTCTTCATCAAAATTTCATTTTCAGATGATTCTTGCAGGAACCCCACGTTGAAGTCTTTATATGACAATCCGAAAATCCAATTTTGACAAAATAAAAAATGACTGATTGTGCCATTTTGAAGCTAAATAATTGTTTTATAACATGAAATAATTTTCAAATGATTTCATATATTTTATTAGAGAAATTTATAAAAGTGAAACCGAGTTCAGCTAGTTTTAAATCTAGAATGACGAAACTAATAAAACGAATTGAGCCATGTTAAGACTGAAAAGTATCAAAAAAGGATCAGGGAAATACTGTGAAGCTCTTATTAAAATTACCTAGAAAACCCACAGTATTAAAAATACAAGGATAAAAAAAAATCCCTAACTGACCTAACCAAAACCTAAATTAAGGATGGTAAGATAAAAAAATTATCTTCTTATTCCACATTCAGATAGAGCAAATGGGTACAATAACTGTCAGAATACCTGAAATAAAACACCTGACCATAAAATCTAATATTGCTAGATTCATTAATCATCCATACTCATGAAAGAAACTCCAACACTAAATTAACTTTAGCAACTCATCATTTGTTGCTGTTTACTTAAATTACACAATAAAGTGAATCACGAACAGAATTCAAGCTTGTTACAAAGAAAATCTTAGATTAGACCCTACACCAAATTACCTAACTTTTACAATTATAAAAAAAATATGTCTAATAGTACAGTAAAACTGGGCATCCTACCAAACAAAAGGTCGGGTATTTTGTTTTTTGGATATATTATACATATAGAAGATCTCATTAAAAATCCAAGTTTTCTGACTCTGCACACTTCCGCCGGCGCCGCCACCACCAAAAAGCGGTAAAATTTTTGACCTCCTTATGGTTTTTACCAAGTTACTCCCAAACGGTGCATTTTATGGAAGGTGTTGTTCTATTAAGTTTTAATCTAGACTAAATTTGAAAAAAAGAGTCTAAAACGGTTTCAGTACACCTTATAGTGTTTGAGAGAAAGCTGTTCAAATGTTGCATATTTTTTCAGAAAAAAAGACAAAAAAACTTGATCTTTCGTCGATTTTTTGTAGCTTTTTTTGTCGTAGACATGGTAAAATGCTTGTTTTACAGAAAATTAATTAGTTTATAGTAAACCAAAGTAAATTTGCTACAATTTAAGCACATATCTACTGCTGTACACCTAATATCTTCAGAGATACAGCTATTTAAATACTTAGAATTTTTTTGAAAAAAAAAAACAGTTTTTTAAACTTTTGAAATATTTATTGAAGTATATTAATTTTCAAGACAAATACATTGAAGAATAGTGATTTATCTACAATTTCTGACACTTGGAAGGACCAGGATGAACTTCTTCTAGTTCTAAAGGCTATTCACCTTCACCTAATTCTAAATTAAATTCTTCCATTTCCACCTCTTCATCCAAATCTTCAATAGCTGATGGAGAGTCTACATCTTCAGATTCCTCAGAGTCAATTTCTAATGCAATATCTGGTACATTTTCATATGATTGCCCCAAACAAAATATGCATATCAAGGAACAATTAAGCCCTGCTTTTTTTGAAGCCACATGCATCCTTTTTTGCAGTTGCATGTAATAAATTTGAGCTGGGATTCTGGAGCTGGATCTCTTTCTGCTTTGTGGGGAGAGAGAGGCCAAATGTGATATGGACCAGCTCCATTCTAGAGGAGATTTCTCATTTCCTAAACATGTCTGAACTTGTAGGTAACATCAAAAAGAATAAAGTCTTTCAGCATCTCTATTTGGACACAGTCTGGCAAGATTGAATTTAATTTTCCCTGCTGCTTTTGCAAACTGTTAGTAATGTAAATCATTCCAATTCTGCACACTAGAACCACTCCCATACAGCTCAACTAAGAAAGTTTCACTGGCCTATTGATCTTGCTTGGCTGTAGCATCAGGTTTCAAGAATATTTTCATCTCTTCAAGGTTCTTGATTATTGAGCAAAACTATTTGGCCGAAAAGTGCAGATGTTGTGTTGCATTCACTAATCACATGAATGAAAAGGATACGTTTTGTAAAATTATACTTGAAGGAAGTTGTTGAATAGAAAACATCTGTTGTTTTACCTCTTCCACATTTTTGAAAATATAATTTTTTTTTTAATGGGGCTAATCTTGTCAAGAGAACGAGAAGATCTAGTCTTCACCAATGACAAAAACATTGTCATATTGAGATGCCATGGAAATAGCCGTGTTACAAATAAATAAATCAGCATTTTCTACTGCCTGCTGAACTTGTACTTTAGCTCTCTCTAATAATTTTTTCAGCAGGACAATGAAGCACACTTTGCTGCTTTCATTAGCTAAAACGTTTTCTTGTGACAATTGTGCAATGGTTTCTTCATTAAAGATAATGTCTGGAGATGAACTGAACTTTGTTCATCTAATACGTTCAGTGCTTTTATTGCTCTTTTGAGTAGCATCGCGTTGGTAGCGATCAAAAACTACTGCCATGCGATCAAAAACTACGTAATGTGTTATTAAATACTTGACGTAACTGTTGGCTATATATATCCAAAATAAGTGTTCCAAGGCCACACAACTTTGTGAAGCAGATATCTACCATCCATCATGCTGAATTTATTTCCCACTTGAATTTCATCTGTTTGTAGTGGTGTGAATTCAGAATACAAAGACAATTTTTTACCCTTACACATTCCTTCTTCACTGAATAATGGCATAGGGAAAGGTGTAAGTTCGAAGGATAAATATTCTTTCAAATCTTCGTCAGATTGTTTTGCTATGCACATTCTGTAAAACAGAATGAGTAGATCAATAAAAAAATTAAGGACAAATAACAAAAATTGGAAATTTTTGTTGTATACAGTCAGTTTGTGCAATCAATGTTAGCAAAGACTGTTTCACTATTAGCACGGTCACGTAAACGTAAGGGTCAGTGGAGTTGCATATAACCTAAAGGGAAATAAATAATTCACGCATGCACAGAAACAAAAATTTTTAAAACATTAATAAATACATTTCTTATTTTTTTTTTAATGAGGGCAATGCTGTCTACTTCTCTTCACTAGTCTCAAAATCAACCTGAACCTTTAATGAGATGTATCTCAGAAGATATTAGGTGTACAACAATGGATATATGCTTAAATAATAGAAAATTTACTTTGGTATACTATAAACTAATTACTTTTCTTTAAAACTAGCATTTTACAATGTCTATGTCAAAAAAAGCTACAAAAAAATAGATGAAAAATCAAGATTTTTATCTTTTTCTGAAAAAATATGCAACATTTGAACAGCTGTAGTTCAAACACTATAAGGTGTACAGAAACCATTTCATTTTTTTGTTGTCCTCCCTCACTCCTGTCAGTCTGCATTTTCGTTTCCAGGTGAAGAGAGCACTCGCTCTTCACCTGGTAAATCCTATCGTACCAGCGCTTTGAATTTACAGTATGATTGGAGTTGATTGTGGATCAATGAATCCGATTCCTACCATTGCGATTTCTGTAAATTAATTTGTATTAAAATATAAATGAGTGTGTTACTAATTTTAAATTAATATTTGATTTTAATTTTATTTTAATGAGGTTGGTGCTAATGGTCAGTTAGTGTAGTTTAGTTTTTTTTTTAATAATTTGTTTTAGTGGCCATTTTATCATTACAATAGGAATAATCATGGTGTTTTAAATTAAATATTTTATGCCGTTTTAAGTTGTCATTTTATAAACTTTTAAAATAGTTTACTTGGAATAAAATGAGAAGCAGAATTGAAGATACAAGGACTTTTTTATTGTGCAAACTATTATTTTTTTATATTTTTTTTACGTTGAAGGATGCAGCACTTGACAATTTCCTCTGGGTTTTTATTCTACCGTGTGATAAGACTGTTTACTTGCAAACTCAATTGTTTGATTGAATATCATGTCAGTATCTCCGCATTCTGCATAGGCGTATTGTGGTGCTGAATGGAAACTTTTCTAAAATCACCACAGGTAGCAAAGAAAGTGTTACATTACTAATTTTTAAAAACTATTTGCTAAAAGCAGTAATATTGGACTAATTTAAGTGTTGGCCTATTAGGATTTAAGAAATTAGAAAACAATAAACAAAGCTGTGATCTTCGAGTAATGGTTTGGTATGTGAAGGGTTTTAACAGCTTAAACCGTATTTAAACCTTTGCATCCAGGATTAAAAAAAAAAATTATGAAGAATTAATTTTGGAGAAAAAAAAAGGACATGAGAAGAAGTAATCATCATCAATAATTTGAAGGAAGCAGAAATCACGAAGACACAGATTTAAGCCACTGCATGGGAAAGCCAATCCGAAGTTGAAGATGTGGACCAATGATAATGACCGGCCAAGAAATATAGAAGAAATCTCAACTTAGAAATATTCCCAACTTAGTAAAGAAATCTGTTTATATACTTTAAATGCAGTTGGTGCCAGTATGAAATTACGAGTTTAAATTTAGAAGTTAGGTTGAAAGCTGATCTATTCTTCCTAGTAACATCAAGTCCAATATTTGTGTAAGTGCTGCAATGTGAAACAACATCCAACAGTTGAGAAGTTTTGAACCCATGAGCTCACAATAACTAATTTGCACTTTGCGTGAGGTAACTGTTAAATTTACAGCAAAACTTTAAATAAGTAATTAGTTAGATAGTTTGACCACGCACCTTTGTGATATTTATATAATTTAATTTTTTTTTGCATATGTTTAGTGTCAAATTCTAATTCCCATGTGAGTAAATTATACTTGAATTAATTATATCGACATTTTCAAATATCTGTAATATGCGTTGCTAAATCTTTCATAATGGTGTGAGTCAATTTGGTGGGTGCAGACACATGGTTTAATAGGGGTGTCCGGTCCTATAGTTTTTAATTAAAAGCTGATTATAATTTTGTTATCTTTATTAATAATTTGTTTGCTCTAACTTAATTCCTAATTTGTTTAAAGTTGTGTTTAACACTGATTTGGGTATGTGTGACAGGCTGCACAGGAAATTTGTACCTCCAAATTTTCAACGAGGTGTCATATTCAATTATATGATACAGCTGTAGTCTATAGTCATTCTCTGGATTAAATGTTTCAATATAGAGTAGGATGTTTTTATTTTATTTCAGATGCTGCCAAGATATGAACATAATTTCAGTCAGATTTAAGTCCACAAGTTTCTTTTGCACTTAATGTTAGAGAGTTCTTAACAAGTTGTATAGCATGTGTATAGCTGTATCCTAGACTAGCTTAGCTTTAATTATTAACATAATTGTTTAGTAATGCCACTAGGTAATGTGTGTTTCTTTAACGCACCCACCACTTATGCGGTGCGCCCCAGAGAGTATGCCTTCATAAGTGTATATGTATATGTATGTATATACTGTGTATATAT
>PXIH01S0006134.1:15117-26532 GCA_003024985.2 Euperipatoides rowelli | reverse complement strand
TTTGGCTATCAAATTACACTATCGATGCATATTAATTTTATGTTTGAATATATTATTTTATATGATAAAATTTCAATGATAAATTAAAATTTCTTTGCGTGCCAACGAAAATTTCAAACGTGTTATCTTTGGCATGCGTGCCACGTATTTGCCATCGCTGCACTACACCATAAAAGACAGTCCAATCAAAGTTTTACTCACACTTCCTTAGACTATAACTAAAGGAAGGTTTTTGGCTATTTGGTGTTCAAAATTTAAATTTTTAATCCAGAGGGGATAACATCTATTGGGAAGGAAGCTATTTTTTTTTTTTTTGGCACCGGTTGAATGGCCATCATTTACAACTCATTTTACACTGATTTCAAAGACATCCTGTATTGACAACATTTAGCTCAATTTTATTTTTTAAAATTTTCTCCATTTGATTCAAGTTTTTCTTTATAATATGTTGTATATAAATTTTGGCTAATAAGCAAATTAACCTATTATTAATTATAACATTTCCTCATAGTAATAATTATTTCTATTATTAGCTAGAATAGATAAGTTAATGGATTTAAATAAAAAAAATTAAGAAGTGAATTTTTTTTTTTTAATTTCATTAGGTAAATACTAATTTAGTCTAATAAATATTGTTTTCAAGAACATATTTGTTAAACAACTGATAATCAGAATAGTAAAGGAATTGTTTGTAATTATTATTATTATTATTATTGTTTATTCAACATGAGCAATATACTATTTTAATCTTATATTGTTTTTTTGTTTTTTTTACTCAGACCTCAAAGTGGCTTTAAGATGGATCTATTGGGCCAGAAGTCAAACCTAAACTATATAAAGATATGATTTTTTAGAACAAAAAATTAATGTTAAAATTATGAATACTTACGGCAGTCATCTTGTTTTTTACATAAAACAAAACCGTAACTGCAAGAACACTTTTGGCATGGATCTTCATCAGAAACTGGTGTTCGGACAGGACCCACTTTCAAGCACATAGCACCTTGAGAAAAAAAAATTAATTGGAAATTTTTAATTCGATATATGGACAATGTGATTTATTTTTATTTTTTATTTTTTTTTGTTTCTACTGAAGAGGAACTTACTCTTTGGACATATATTTATAATAACGAATTTACAAAATTTAGATAATTTTTTAATACTATTTTATAATAAAACATGAACCATCTGAACGTTCAGAAGTTTCACATATTAATAACTAAAAAATTACTATTTTTAGCATTATTTCATTAATTCTATTGAAATGGAGTTACATTTTATCAAACAGAATTAGAATCTTAATATGCTCCATTCTTGTTCGAAAGTTTTTTAATTGGCATTTTATGTATTTTATTGGGATAAAAAATCTTTTTGGGAAAATTTGGGACTGCCTCTTTCGTAAAAAAAAAAAAAAGATGTGAAAGTACCGTATTTTAGTATTTATTTTATTTCTTTCCGAATGAGGCAGCCTCAAATTGTGAGATTTTTCTCGAAGGATGGTGATCTGGTATACTGTACAACAATTGAGGCTGTTAAAATAACTCAAGTATTCTAATACCACTGAACTGTTAAGGGTTTTCATTAATTCCTCATAGAAGACTATTTAATACCTAGTTGGCACACAGTCCATATGAAAGAAACATTCCAAAACATGTTAATTATGCATCAAAAACTTCAATATAAGGAATATAGGTGGACTAATTGTGCAGTTTAAAAATAGTTGCTTTGTTGACTGGGCTTCAAGAAGGGATTACAAAGTACTGTTTTATTTCATTGGGGTAGCTAAGTGAAATACAACCATTTGATGAAACATGGCCTTATCTAAATGAAACTCTCCCTGGTGTGAAGAACAGAGCATATCTGTCAATAGTAGATAATAGATAAATGTTGTTTTGTATACCTTTGCATATATTTTTGATTAATGAAAAATTTTATGAAAGCAAGGGATTTGCTTATTTAATGCAAAATTAAAAGAGGGAATTTTCATTGGTCCTCAGATCCTGAGACCCAAACCAAATTAAGCTATAATAAAAAGCGAGCATCGGAAGCATTCACAAGTGTATACTGGACGTCTTTAGGTAATATAAGGGCAAATAAGAGTAACTATGGAAATATCATCAAATAAGTGCTTTCTTCATATAGAATATTAGATGTAATAATATGTGACTAACAGTACATTTGTTACATTCACAATTGATTTTTTTCCATTCTTGATGAGAATGGACTCAGATGAGCATGGATAAAATTCCATAAAGACATACCTGAAATGGAAAAATGATGCAGCAGCAAATGAAATGAATGTGTTGGTGTACTACTGTTGGGTCCTGCAGTGAGATTTTACAATGATAAAATATAAGCAACAAAAGACAATAATATTCTATATTCTTCTCTGAATAAAATTTTTTTTTTTTTTTTTGGTTTTTTTTTTTTTTTTTTTTTTGGTGGGGGGGGGGGGGGGGGGGGGGGGGGTTGGGGGATTTAAACCCATATCTTAAGAAAACTTTGAGTGATAGAACAAATTTGCTGCCAGATTTGGATTTAGCAATCTCAAAAACATAAAAATCTGATAAAACCTTGGAATGCAGGGGAAAAAAAGTTTTTTTTTTTTTCAGACTAGTGTAATCATGCCTCATTAAAATAATCATTAAATAAAAGCAAAATGATCCATCTTTATTTTGTAACATTACTAAAATTATTAGTATTATTATTGATCTTATTATTATTTAATTGTTAATATTGTATTCTTATTCCTATGTTTTAGTCTAAGAATTTTTGTGGTTGTCATAAAAAAAAAATATTCAAGAATATTTATTAAAATAGATACCATGCATAAAATCAATAATGTTGAACATTTATTTTATTGCTCAGACAACACTGTTTATATTAATTAGACCAGTGGTTCCCAACCATTTCCAATGATATAAGTGATGGACCACCAGCTTATTATTGATAAGTTTTTTTTTTTTTTTTTTTGGCCGGAAAAAAAAAAAAAGGGGGGGGGGTGTAATACAGCATAGTTTTCCAGATAATTAACAACCACACATATAAACATTCATATATTTAATAATAACAACAACAACAACAACAATATTAATAATAATAATAATGCTTTTAATTATTTTATTATACATCAATTTTTGTATACTGTACTAACAGTTCCTCTGTACAATCCTATTTATTTCTAGATGATATATAAATGAAAACAATAGAAAATTGAAAGACCATTTAAAATAAAATAAACTACCTTTTCTTTATTTTTTTTATAATAAAACATTATCAACAACATTGACTAGATATACAAGTACTCAAGACTTACATAGCATGGGCTTATGGAGGTTTTGCAGGTTACAAAGTCATGTGCTCTGCAATCAGTTTTTGTTGTTGTTTTATAACAAAATACAATATTTTGGTTTCAAATAATATTGTAAAAGTATTTAAAAGAGCTACAGGTTCTTAGAAAACGTAGGACAGCCTACAGTAAGTCCACATGAAGGAGTGACACCTTAATAATTAAAATAATAACATAATACTTCCTAGTCCCTCCTATACTCTTTAACATATTTTTCTATTACCTTGAACATAATATCTCTACAAATTTATCGGTATTGGAATTTGCAGATAATATAAAAATTTTCAATCCCTTTTCCAAATCTAATGTTACTCAAAAACTTCAATCTGACATCAATTCACTATCTAATTGGTTTATAGTCAATTGTCTCGATATTACCCCCAAAAAAACATAATCGACTTAGATATAAAAATCTAAATCTATTAATCTTTCACCTATTATTAGTCTTAAATTTCACAAAGACCTTGGAGTGATCTTTGATGATAAGTTTTCATTTTATGATCATGCAAATTTCATTGTTAATAAAATCAAAATTAAATTCTCAATTATATGAGACTTGTGCGACACCTGGCATACCAGACGGCAGCCAGGGGTTTGTCTTCATTCAATTTTATTAGTTTTATTTATTTTATTCAATGTTCACAATTAGTTGTTTATGTTGACAGTTCATCAGAAGTAAAAATATATCCAGTGGTGACATTTGCGCTTAGAAAGAGGGTAGATTTTGCAGCTATGCCAGACTTGATAAAATCGAGGGTAGGCCTAATCGGTTGGGTCAGCTCTTCCATAGGCCCTGGGACTGTTTCTGGTGCCATGGGCATGACATCAAGCTATGTCATGTCAAAAAGTGCCTCATTGTAAAGTTGTATGGTGGGGAGGGGGGTGGATTCCCCCATAGTTGCACCAAATTGTATAGTCAGGTGACAATATTGTTAAACAGGGTCAAGATGAGCAGACCTCACAGTGGGTATAATATACAGCTGGTTATCATTCTGGCTTGCAGGAAGGTTTACAGGATTTATTTTTATCATTGTCATTGCCCAAATCAGGATTTTATGAAGACAATGAACTTGCTTGTGCCACTACAGATGGAATCAAGAACCCAGCGGAAACTCTAGCATGTATTAATTTATCTATGATTAATGACATTGAAGATTTGCAGTCATATGAAGAAGGGGGGAGCAATATGGTAAGGACTGAGAATGATTGAGAACTCTTGCTTTTTGCATTTTATTTACTTATGTTTAGCAACAATAAGGGTCATTTTATTTATTTCCTTTCAGCCTTTCGCTAGAATTTGGACATGGTCAGTGTGCCATGTATGTTATGTTCTTTTTCTTTTTTTGTTTAGGGGGGGGGGGTTGGATTGGGATTGGGTTTTATAGGCTGCTTTTTAGTTTCCTTTTTTTTTGTTTGCTTTTGTGATATAATTGTGGAATATGTATTTATGTTTTTTTTGTAGTCTTGGGCTGATTTCCGAAGTCAACGATTATTTATTCTTGCTAGTTTTTGTCTTTAATTTTTTTTTTTCACTCACTTCAACTCATTTTCAAGGCAAGTTGGTAAGAGGGATTAACTTTTTAACAATTAATCATCAAGGCATGAATACTCAAGGCCTTTTTTGTATGGCATGACATTGATGTTTTCAACATCCAGGAGAAAAAGATCAATGGGCCTGGGGGATGGGAACAAATTTTTGATGATTTTTTTTAATATTTTTCAGGGGAATGCACCTAAAGCATCTCAGGGGTCCTAATTTTAATACATAAGAGACTTTTAGTGTCAGATGATACCCTACTCAAAGCTAACTCAGGGTATTTGTCAATGGTGTTTGAAGCTCAGCATGTCATTTCAGCGAAATATTATGCACCAGCACTTATCATCGCTAATAGGATGCTTTTTGCAGACATGGTTTCACATATTCCTGAGAGGCAGTATCTCATTTTCTTAATAGGAGACTTTAATCACAGGGACCTATTTTGGGATCCGCACTTCCAGCTATACTTTGATAGGGTTGGTGTATTCAACATTCCCTCATTGCATGGCAAGGATCATCTCCTGACTCATTTGTCCACTGCTGCTAACTATCTATATGTTACATGAGGGGTGGCTAAAGGCATGTAATTTCACATCTGATTTACCATGTTTTCAAACCATGTTGCATTGACGCTTAAGATGAAAGCTTTGGCTCAGTTGAGGATTCCTATTTAAGTAGCCCTACAGAGGCACCCATTCATAGCATCAAATATTTTTTTTAATCCACTTTTTTTTTACTGACACTTATGTTGATGCATCTGAGTATTTATTCAAGAATTTTACTATGGATAACTATTTTGTCTTCAAGTCCAGATTTGTTTCAATGCTTATTAACTACAACATTTTAGCAAAGCAATGGCTTAAAATATACGGTTTGGGGGATCTGAAACATCTCATGTCTGCTATGGTCAATATCTATGCCACTCAGGTCTCTTTTTATTGAAGATGCCAGCAAGAGCACAATAATATATTATATCAAATGGAACAGGATAGAGCCTATTTACTGTGACACAAGATAGTGACCACAAAGCAGGAGATATTCACTCTTACCACAGCACTTTATTTTAATAAGCATACTGTGCCATCTGTGGGATTTTTATACGATGGGGACTCAAATATAACTTGTTTACCAATGTTACATCACATCTACCAGTATTTTGCACAGGTCTCTGACTTAAGGGCTGTCAGGTTGGAGTAACTGTGTAGAATGGTAGTGTTTCTTATTCATCAGGATATAGCATCCCAGAATAACTTTGCCATAAACATTGAGGATGTCAGAGAATATTTGACACACCTGAATATTAATAGTGCCCCAGGTCAGGACTTAATTACAGTTAAATTTTTTAAGTTGTTTGATCACTTATTCATTCCTAACTTAATTAAGCTTATTAATTCCTGGATTACAGAGCCTTTTATGGATCCTAACTTTGTCCACTCATACTTAATACTAGATTGTAAGAGCGTCTTGGATCCTAATGCAAGACTTAATTTGGCATGCACTCACCCAATTAATGTGCAGAACCTCAAAACAAAAATGACAAGCTTAACCTTTTGCTGCCCACTGTGTTGTAACCATTCCACTTTGCCCTAAAGTCAAGGAGAATACACACACCTATAAACTTATTACATCAGGTTTACACTTTGTCAGAGAGCATAGGGTAAGGGATGTGGCTATCCTCTTCCTAGATTTGCACAAGGCTTTTGACTATGTTTCTCACAATTTTTTAGTATCAAGGATTATTTACTATTTTGGCTGTTCAGCTTTATCATGGAGAATCATCAATTCTGTTATGAATAAATAGATTTCTGTAAAGTATAGGGGGCGACTGTATTATTCCATTCCAGTGAAAAGGGGGATCACCCAAGGTCCCCCCTAAGTACAAATCTTTTCACTGTATACATTGACAGCTTGTTAGTGGAATGATGCAGGCCATGGATATTGGTGTGTGGATACCCACCATGAATGTGTCTGTGTCAGTATTATCCTACATGGAGAAGTTGACAGTTTTTGTGCGGGGCCGGGACAACATAACTAGAGTTTTGAAATTTTACATCATTTCTCACATTTGACTAGCTCAGTATGTTAACAACAGTTTGGAGATACTGCCACCTTATGAAGATGAGCCGATCTTTCTGTTTGAACTGTGGAATAACTTTTTAGACCTCATGGATACATTCCATCACAGGGTGACTGGAAAGTTTAGTTACAAGAGTTTTGTTGCTTTGTTGGACCAGAATTACAATCCACTGCCTTTAGGGCATCTTTTGTCTCCTTAATACAAGCATTTCAAGGATTTTTCCTCATATTTTTTGTTCAGAGTTTTGACTTTGTCTGTATTTATTCAGGACCTATTGATCCACTGCTATAACTTTCATGTTGATCCACTGTGTCCCTTTTGTCAGTATTAGAGTCAATGCATCATTTATTAATGGAATGTGCCTATTTTATGGAGGCAAGGGAGAAGCTGCTTCATTTATTTAACTTTGATATTTTTTCAAGGTCTATTGTGGATCTTTTCACAAGACTTTTTTGTCATAAGGATATTATTTTGGAGGCCATCTTTATTTATTTTACTTTCTGGAAAACTCAAAATCTAGCCATTTTTGAGGGTGTCCAGATGCAACCATGATCGTATATTTTTACGGTTTCCACCCTTCGTGCAAAGCAAAAATTTTGTTACCTGCCAAATGACATTTTTGAGGCCATGTGGAGAAATACATCAACTGTGGTTTTCTTTGATATTTTCATAAGGGATGCACTTATGATTGATTAAGGCCTTGAATTTTGTTATTTTGGAGTGCAATTAGGATATCAACTTTGTCTGCATTCTTTTTTGCTTTCTTTTTACCTCCGGCAATTCCTCCGGAGTGGCCAGGTAGTTTTCAATGTCTTCTCATTGTCATTTTGATACCTTTTTATCATTGTTGTTTTAACCCTATAGTATTTTATTTGTATTTTTCTGCAGCTATAGGAATGACATGGCTGTGGTGCTTTTTGTTGTTTTATGTATGTTTGTATTAGTTCTAACACAGGACTTCCAGCCCATTTGCTTTAGAGTAGGGGTAATTGCTTGGGCCCCGGACTAATTCTTTTTTGTGTATATCTGATCCTCATATGCTGAAGGATAATGTTTAAGATGATTAACTAAATTTATTCATGGTTTTTATTTTATTGATTTTCCTAAAAGATTCCATCGTTTAAATTTATTTTCTCCTGTGCAATATTTTATTCAAAGTGACTTCTTATTTATGTTTAGGTCATTTATTTGTAACGATAACTCTTCTGGTATATTTCTATTGTCAAATAGAATCACCTCTAGGAACCCTATTTTAAATTATGAATTGTCTATAATAGGTGTACTAACAAGACTACAACTATTTTCCACAGAAGAATTAACTATTAGAATAGCCATCTCTCTACAGTTGTGTCTACCCAATCACTTTTCTCATTCAAAAAATTATTAGATTTTCATTTAACTGCTAATACCATTTTGTTAAAGGTCAAATGTAATGGATTTTTTTTTTAATTAATTTTCAAAGATAATTACTAGAAAAAATTCCACTGGAAAAAAAAATATTTTAAAATACATAAAAAAAAAGTTATTTAAAGATAAAATGAAGAATATTTCTATCCTTTTCTAAGATTACAAAAGGAAGCTTTCAATTTTTTTTTGGGTCCGAGATTAATTTGATGACAAAACTCTTTTTACAGCTGTTTTCTTGTAATGATTTAACATGTAAATAGAGGTATGTTCAACTTGTATTAAAGGTCATTTTGATCTTTTAAAAAAAAAATTGGACCATAATAGAACAATTAGCCCATATGATTACCAGCCTTAAGGCAGGTGACACACGCAGCAGTGCATTGCGGTACATCGTGTTGCATCACTACCAATATTTTTTAAACGCATAGATTTCAATTGGATGCACTAAACTGGAAATCGCATTGTTTTTTCTGTGTTCACGTTGATTTTCAGGGATTTGGGTAGACAAAATTATAAAGCTTGCTTTAAAAATTGTCACGTTGACTAGCAGTGGCTTCACAGCATTTGCATTGAAATCAACATTCCTTTTATTTTAAAATACATTGTCATCAATGTGTTGCGTTAAACACAACACCAGTTGCTTCTCAACGACACCTTTCTATTTCTAGCCTGCAATTTGTTTTGATATGGGATAAACAATGACAAAAGAAACAGTAAATATTTAGCATATTTATTTTAAAGAAAGAACCTAAATCACCAACGCAAGAAGCTATACATCATTAGTTTTACATCGCAGTAGATTAATAATTATTAAACGTTTTTTTTTTAAAAAATAGCCTAACTATTTATTCATTAACTTGAAAACTTAGATGCATAGAACAGAGAGTATCGTTAGCTAACAAAAGTTTCACCTAGTTCTTACTTAAATTCAGCCATCCAATCAAAATAGAGTGATGACGTCTTAGTTCATCGAAACAAATTACACAATAAAAAGAAATCAAAGGTAAATTGAAATAAAGAATGAAAATATAAAGTAGGAACGCTCTAAATAGTTTTATCATAACATGTTGTTGGATTAGTATCATTTTGTTGTTCAAAATACGAGTAAGCAAAAAAAAATGATTTGTACATTTTGTTAGGCTAATTAAAAATTTTATTATTATTAATAATATAATCAGTAATATTCAATATTTTATTAGTAATAAATATTAATAATCAGAAAAATTAAATAAATATTTTATTAATATTTATTAATAATGAGTAATATTTTAGTTAAAATACCAGTGTGGTGGATGAAATTGAATCTGAAAAAGGCATGTCAATTTAGCCTTGTAAAATCATCTCATGATCCTTCACGCTGCAACGCTCAACCTGTGTGACGCCAAACTATATTGGCGTCTATTTTTTTTTTTGCAGCAGCAGCAAAAATGCTGCACCACGACACACTGCTGGGTGTGTCACCGACCTAAGCTGACAAAGATAGCAAATATTCTATAGTTTAGTAATAGCAAGCTCTATTGGTCTCTGAACAATGACGTAAAATATCTCCCCTGGTGTATACAGTGGACAATGTATTTTAAGGGGGAGGAGCTAAAGACAATTTTTTAAAAAAAATTAAATTGTAAATAACTATTTTTTTTATTTTTTTTTCTAGTGGATATTTTTTTTAGTAAAAACCTTGAAAATCAGTATAATTAAAAAAAAAAAAATATGTTACCTTTGACCTTTAACTCAGACATTTTAAAGTTAACACTTTAATTTTATATATATTTTTCGTATTTGTTTTAAATCTATGTTTTGACACTTATGTAACAAGGCCTAGTCTAGTAAACTTATATTTATTAAAATAAAATATCCCACATATTTCAATTGCTTTTTGCAATAATTATTTGATCAGCATTGATTATATTAGATAATACTATATACTTCGCTATAGGTGACCTTAATTAATCTAAGGTGTTTAACGTGTTAAATTATTTAATTCAATTATTTAAATACTACTTCCACTATTCTAAAGAGGCAACCGTTTATGTCTTTTCATTCAATGAGTGATAAATTCTATTTAAGATTCCACAGAGAATATTATGTATTGTACATTAATTACTTGATCAAAAGGGTCATTGAAAGAAAAATGTAATTATAGTGCATTCTTAGCACAACAACCTATATTTTTAAGAATGTTGAAATTATTATTTTTATATTCTGTTTGAGATTGAAAACTAGGCCAATACCTTTCCTAAACCACGCCTTCAGTATTCCAGTTTTCTAAATTTACAAATTGAGCCACGTGCCTGTATAAAGAAATCTTAAAAGATCAATGCATGAAAATAGTAAAAAATATCTATACCCATATTAATAAATAAAATGGTTAATTGATATTTACTTATCAAATGTTTTGTTGATTGTGTAGAAATAAAGAAAAATAAAGAATAAATGATTGTTGTGTTTTTTTTTTTTTTTTTAATTCGGTAATTTATGTGGAGATCAATACAAAAAAAAATATTTGTTTATTTAAAATTAAAATTACCTCTTACAACATTACTAGATGTTATCTAACTCCTGTCAGAAAGGAATGTCATTATTATATTACATGATTTTTTTTTAATCTAGATCAATATCATTTAAAGAGTAATATTTTCTTCTACCATAAAGCATAGGATAACTACTGCTAACTGACTGTGTTTAAGTTAACCCTTTTGTAATATACAATTAATATTATTTTTAAGTTATTATTGAAATAAATATATTTGTTTAGTGTTTTCATATTTTAATAAACATTACTGCTATTTGATTACCAAACTAGTAGGATTTATTTTAATTACATCCCACTCAAAGTCTCAAATGCATTATAAAGCTCCAGAAGGATATTTTAATTAATTAAATCTAGAAATACCTAACCTATTGTAGTCTGTCTTCAGACCGCTATATCTGAATTGTTTAAAAACAAAGTATAGTTATGATCGGAATAAATATGAATTTAAGTTTAACAAATCCAAGTTTTAATCTATGTCATTGTAATACAACTTTTCGAAAACTAGAATTATA
>PXIH01S0006122.1:0-13355 GCA_003024985.2 Euperipatoides rowelli | reverse complement strand
ATGCGCGCAACATTGCGCGGATATTAGTAAAAGGGTTAAGAAGGTTTGACTGACATTAATAAAAATTCGAAAGTTTTTATGCAGAAAAGAGCATGCTAACCGATCCAGTTACAATTCATTTGCCACATGTTCCAGCTCATCCTAATCACATTAGCATCCTGCACAGAGTGGACTTGAAAAAAATAACAGAGAAAAGAAAATCTAGACTCATTAGAAAGTAATTGTGGTTTATTCATAAAAACTTTTAAAAGTTAAATCCAATTCGATAAAAGTTGTATCAATTGTATATTAAGGTGGGACAAGGTGGAAAAATAGTCAAAATGGCTTGAAAAATCAATTTTGGGATAATTTCATTTTTAAAATCTCCAATTTTAAATAAAATGGTATGAAATATAATGTTTATTGTGCCAAAATAATAAATTTAGCAACCCTTTGTCATGAAATTTTCATCAAATAGAAAAATTCTAACCAAAGAGCAAAATTAGAGCAACTTTGACGACTCCTAATCATTTTAATAATTCCATCGGTTTTTTTTTTTTTTAAATTCGAATTAAAGCATCCTCTATTGAAATAAAATAACTTATTTGAATGACATCATTATATCATGTTTTAGAAAAGCTATTTTGTAAACAATCTACTCTGAAATATTCAAATGAGTGGAAAAAATACAACATTTATTGGTCTAAGTGCCACACATGACTTCAACAGACAATTAAAATTGACAACTTCCCATAATCCTTAGCACAAATGTGTCAACTGTAGCCTATTGACTAAACCAACTAGTTCTGTTTTTAAAAACTGCACATGACTGGCTAAAACAGGAAACCTGCACAGTTGTTGGAAAAACCACAAGTTGGTGGGTAGCGTCTTTAAATTTTTATCTTCGACTAATATTTGCGATCGATCAAAAGAAGGAAAAACCATCAAACAGATAAAATGTTTATTATTTTTAATTTTAAACAACTTTGTAGTTAATTATTAGAATCTGCAAGTTTTAAAATAAAATTTCTGATTTTTTTAAAAACATTTCAATTTACAATACAGTATTGTGACTTGTTGATATTATACAATATACTGTTCATTTTTTATAGTTATATCTTTTGACTGAATTATAATTGGTAACAATAACAATATTTATTTCAATTAAGGGGACATGCTACTAATAAACCTATTTTTTAAAAAATGAATAATTATAAGATATTTATATATTTTTAATGTAATAGTGAATAAATCATCATACATATTAAAATTGTTACTTATGGTCACCAAGATGGCCGCCATTGGCGGCCATCTTGCTATATAAATAAGGAAATTTATAAATAGTTCATCTCTGAAACTAAATAGGTTGGATTCATGTTGTAAATGAATTTCTTTTCTACAAAGGTCAGTTGATGCTGCTATGTTTCAAAATTAAAAAAAAAATTGAAAACACAAAATTAAAGGCACTATTTTGACGCCTCGATTTAATTATCGTACTTTTTTAAATTACGATATGCTCCCTATTGCAAAATTTGTAAAAAGATTTCCAAAAATTGAAACATAGCGGCATATATTATGCTTGAAGAATATTGCTGCCAAAATTAGAGAGAAAATATTGATTTCTGTACTTATGAATTTTTTAAGTAACCAAGGTATTAAAAATGAACAATTTGAGAAAATTAAAGTTAAAGTTTAGGAATGTTTAGTAAATATTTAAAGTCAATTAAAGTTATAAATTCCATATTATTCAAAATTATACACGTAAGCTCTGACCCCAGTTAAGTATAACTTAGTAAGTTGAAAGATTTTTTTTTTTTAAATTTGAGCAGTTTTTATATAGGCCTACCATACTGTAATTGTGAAAAACTATAACTAAATATTTTGTAATTGCTTTTTTCTCAAAACTTTATTTGAATTTTAAAATTATTTAACATAATTCTAAATATGTTTCTGTAAAAATCTACACATTTTCTTATCAATAGTAGTCTAAATGTAGAATGGAAATTAAATAGTTTTGAAATGCATGTTGGTGTTAATTCATTTGTTTTTGTGGTTGGTTTAAATCAAGTATTCGGCTGAAAACTGCTCTTCCGAATACCGAATATCACAGACTACCGAATATTTGACTGGGCCGAATACCGAATATCACTGAATACCGAATATTTGACTGGGCCGATTACCGAATATAATTTTTTTGGCCGGATAAGCCGAATACCGAAAGTTACCGAATATTCGGTGCATCCCTAGTCTATTGAATACTGGTTCTATTGCTAATTTGATATGAAAACAGGATACAAATAATAAGCCTCATGCCTGGTAAAATAATATATAAGGTGGTACATAGATTCTAGCGGGTGGCTGCCCTCCAACTCTCCAAGTCCAATTACTGTAAGCAAAATTAATAACGTAAAGATATGATAACAGGTCGTTAGAGGGCAGCACCTTCTAACATGCAATCTTTGAATACACAATCTTCTCTTTATACCGGAGAAAAGCGTGCAGACAAATTAACATAATGAACAAATCTTAAAATAATAAAGAAATAAACTGACCATTAATGGAGGATCATAATAATATATACATGTAAGTGCATACAGGCCTTGACACTAAGATTTTAGACTGATGGNGAAATCTTGCCATCAGTTAAAGCGTACTGGNGGCATATGCAATATTCCAGCGGCAAACAGAAAAATATAAAAACTTTAATAACCTGTACATTGTCAAAATTATAGTTAAACTAATAATAATGTAATCTTTTTTTTTAATTTTATTTCTAAAGTTGTATAAGCAACGGTCATACTGAGAATGAATCGAACCACTAGAATTTTGTAAACTGTTAGTGGCCGATTAAAAATGAATCNACAGAAATTNGGACAGCANCAGCTAANNTTTTTTTATTATTTTTTTAATTGATGGTAAAAATATTCCATCAGTTGATAACAACTGACGGCATTTAATGCATTTTGCTTGGCATTTGTCTTGTTGCCGCCACTAGTGTAGAAACTGTGCATATACAGTGTATAAAACTAGTTGTCAACATAAAAAAAAAACTCGATTGTAGGCTACATCAAATAGAAACTAAATTTACTTTTATAAAAGTAAAAAATATAAACGCTGAAAAAACTAATTTTAATGAGACCTGATAATTCATTTGGTATATTACAGTATATAGTATTGTATATAGCCCTTTTTATATAGTTTTAATAATTATCTACTATGTTTATATACTTTAAGTTAATCAATTTTTAGCTTAATTTTTAACGATTTGTCTATCATTTTGAAAAGAGCCGCAAGTACGTGGCTAAAGAGCTGCAGGTTGCCGACCACTGGTCAAGTTAGTACTTTAAATATTAAAAAAAAAATGTATTTAAAAGTAAAAATAATAGACACTGTTTTTGCATTCAACTGTGCTCAAGTTTGACTGCAAAAATGACATCTTTTATTTTCATTACTACAGTTTGCATGAGAACCAAAGATTTACACCTATTTAAAAGTATCAAAAATAAGTCGTGACCGTGTGTGAAATCACTGAACACTATCGATCATGCCTATTGGAGTCCGATCAAATATATAACTTATACACACATACAGTATGATACAGTATATGGTATTGGTTTATAACTATTGTTCTAAAATTTAAGTTGTCTTTATAGAAAATAGTATTCACACAATATTTAAATTTAACAGGCTCAGGTTGTTTTACAAGGAAAATCAAGAAATTTAATCATTCGAGAACTCCAGAGAACTGTAAGTATTTTGTATTAATTGAAAAAAAAAAAAAAAAAAATTTTAAAGCGCTCAATTTTTATTTATTTTTCATAATTTTTCTTATGTATTGTGTTTTTAATTTCTTAGAATTTAGATGTTAACCTGGCTGTGAATAATCTGCTAAGCAGAGATGATGAAGATGGGGATGATGTAGATGAGCCCCAGGACTCCTATGTACCAGGTGGAGGTAGTTCCTTTCTTGTCTGTAAAGTGCAGTTTAACAATAGTTAATTCACACTTCTTATTTGATTTTGATATGAAAGCTTTGTTATAGTATAACAATGAAAATAATATATTTTCATATTAGAACCCTTCCATATTACTTAAGTACAGTTAGTATAAATTTAAATGTTTAATATGTTCTCTCTTTATCCAAAACATTGATCTTCAATGATTTTATTTTTTTTCCTCTTGTATTTTTAAGTAAACAAAGTTTAGTTTTGCATTTCCCAATTAGTATATCTTAATTCATTATCATTCAAATAATGATTAAAAAATTATGTCCTTTATATATACAATATTTAAAGTTATTAAAAAGGATAATAAAACTTAAATTTATAAAGCTAAAAAAAGCAAACTTTACGGTAAGTTAATGCAGAAAAAGCAATAATCATACTAGGTTATTTAATGGTTATTGTCTTATATACTGTAATCGTTATCACCACTTTGTTCACTGTACAGTATATAGGCTCAATTTTTGCAGAATTAACAGAAAACTAGCTCCATGTTGAACTCTATAATAACTGGTTAAATTTGTATTAGTATTTTAGTCCAATATTTAATAGTCTTTTAACATACAATTCACAGTTGGGCCTGGCTTATCATTTTTAGGTACCGAGTTTCATGGAATTTTAGTTAGCCTGTAGCTTATTTAAAGCTGATTCTATTTGCAAAATTAAATTTTTAAATGATGGTTAATTTTATCCTAATACGAGTAAATCTTTGATAAGAAATCAACTATTACTGCCATAAATATAAATGAAATCCTAGTGCTAGCACCCCCATTTATAGCATTTGTTTTACCAAAAATAAATGGTTTGAATTCTAACTTATGTTTCCAATTATTCCTTCACATTTTATTTCGTTGGCCAGTGAATGCCATTGTATTTTGTGAGAATGAGCATGAAAAATTCTCTTATTTTTCTTCTTCTTTGGATTCCGATTTCGCCATCTTGTAAACTCGGACCTAGCCAATAGCCACAATGCATTCTTAGACCTCTTTTCTGGCTTAGGTTTGAACACAGTCTTGCAATGATACTATGATGTTTTTAAAAATTATTCAATATTTTTCTTGCATTTTTTTCTTTACAATTTAATAAGTTATTACAGTAGCTCGCAAATATTTTTTAATGACTTTTTCATATACTGTTGTTAATGTCTGTTGGCAACTGTATGATTTTTACTTCTCCAGTTTTACTTGCTACTTTTTTCTTTTTTCCTCAGATGATTTGATATCCTTGCTGGATGCTGGGATTCATGCTGATCATCCCAGTGTAATCATTGATGCAGATGCAATGTTTTCAGAGGACATGTTTGGCTATGCTGCTTTGCGAAACCGCTCTGGTAGCAGGCCTAGATCTGGTTAGTATGATTTACTTTCATTTTAACATAAAAGTATTACTGGAGATAAGTAATAAAATAAAACAAAAACAAGAAATGTAAATTCTTTATAATTGCCAATTTTAGGTTTCCTAATATAATTTTGAATGTATTAGAACTATAGTGAAAAGGGAAATCTTAACTCTTTAACAACGCATTTAATGCCATTTAGTGTCTTAATGTTTTTTAATGGACAAATATTAGCCTAGTAAATAATTACAGTGATAATTACTTATACATTAAATGCAGATTTCAAATTCACAAATTAATATAATCCATAATTAGTTAGATGATGATGATAATAGTTGTGAACTACATTTCCGAAAATGGGGTAAAAAGGCAATTAAAACTTGTTATACTGTATGTGTGCTTATACAAAACAGCACTTGAATTTAATAGACACAATTTTTGTGTGCATTTTAGAGAATTGATGTAATTTTGTGCCATGTTTCCCTATATTCCTTGATCATGCTGTTGGAAAGATGTTCTAAGTTCATAAGAATATTAAAGTTTGAATGCCTTCAGAATGTTGCAATTTAATGCCGTCAGAATACTAGTTCCAATTATTAACTAAGCACAATATCCTATTTTTCAATTTTCAATACATGATCATAATGGCCTTTTCATCGAAAATTAAGAGTAATCAAACTTTCTCCAGCTTTTTCTAAAATAACTTGACATACTGTATTTTCTGATACAGTAGATATACAAGTTCTAATCTTTCATTGACCGTAGGGATTACTTTTTAAATCTACAGTATAAGTTAAAATATGTCACTTGATGTTTTTTTTTAACTCTTAAATCAACTCATTCTTTTTTTTTTTGGTTATGAAAATTCAAGATAAATTTGGTTATTCCTGATCTTATTTGAAGAGTTAGAAATAATATTGGAATTGCCATGAGCCCTCCCCTTCCCCAAATTTCAATAAACATTATTTTAATCAAACTTTATCAACTCTTTATTTAACATTAAGATTTGATTTGCTTTTAAACTTTGTAGTAAATTGTATTTTATATTGAATTATGTTAAATTATATTTTACTGCCTCAAAGTTACCTCTAAAGATTTTAACAGTTATTTTATAAAAAAAAAAAAAAAAGTTAACAAAATCTCAAACTTAATCACTTAAAAAAAAATAACATACACCTATTTGCATATTCATAGTTTTATCTGTTAATGAAATATGTGGAAACAAATGACACGATAAACAACTTAAAAATTTTAACAAATTTTAGTTATTAGTGTATTACTTCTACCATTTTTAAACAAGATTTGTGTAGTTTAAACTAACCTTAAATATAAGTAGCTATACTGTAAGTAGAAATCTTAAGATTTATCTCTCTAAAAAATATACAGTATGTTTAATGTGATTCAAATAGACAGTCTTAAAGCACCATTGATTTATTTCACAGATTATCAGCTAAATATCCTATATTGGTAGCTTGATCTTTTGATTTTACCTTTACTCTATATATTTTAGTATTAATTAGCAATTTAACACTTTAAAATTGTTTAAAAATTATGAAATTATCAAGTTATGACTATCATTGGGTGGTAGACCATCACAAGAAAATATATATCCTTTAGACTTTGTGTGCTACAGTCACCATTAAGCAATATATAATGCATGAAAATCATTAATATATTATTTACTACTTAATTTCAAAATAAAACAATCTATTCATTACTTGATCATTTTAATAAAAAAAATTATAGTTTGGTATTTAAAGTATTGTGACAAGGCTACACACAATATGTTGAAATTTTAATTTGTTTCTAGATTAATGATATTAATGGTCTCGATAGTTAATTAAATTGATCTATTCCATACATTTAATGCGATATACAATATTTATTTAACTTATTAGCCCTATCATATGAAGAAAAAAAGTCCTTTAAATTAGTACTTGAAAACACAAAACTTACTTTAACTGGCAACTTTGCTCAATCCATTTTTACATGATGCAAGTTTCTGCCAGTGATAGAAAAAAAATGTTGATGAAACTAAGATTAGTATTTTTTTTTTAAAAAAAAAACAGGTTTTTGTAAATACTTTTAATGCTACACTGTATGTATTTATCAAGCTAATATACTGTAGATTTGCTAATTGATTTTGTACAACCTTATGAATTTATTACCCAAACGTGCCAGTCTCTAATATCTTGAGCCATTATAACATTTATCAGAATAGAAATAATAATTTTATTTGTTAACCATTTCATTAATGATTATAACTCTTAGCTTTGCTCACTCCGATAATTTTTGTGCACTTCTGTTCCATTTTATTTTTAAACTCAATTTGAATGTACAGTATATACTTTTATCTGTTGACTTTTTGTTTATATGAAGAAAAAAATTTTCACTTGCACATTACATAACAGCAAGTCGGATCTCTCACATACAGTATCTGCAAAATATATAGCCTTTATTTTTTAATATTTAAAAAAAAAAAAATGCTAATTTAATCATTAATTTTTAATGTTATATTTTTAAAATCAATTTTATTACAATTTAAAACAATTTTTCTAGCACCCTCCCCTATGGGCATAGCAGTTCCACACACAAAATTGGCAAAATATTATTCTTAAATCATACACACTTTATAATGATTAAAACTTGATTGTAATCTTAAATTAATTATTCAAATTAAAGTTTTTGTGTTTTAAATTTTAAAATAATCGTTCCTTTATTAGTAGCACTTTCATTTCTTCGGTCGTAAACGTAAACTTAAACCATTGTCATCAGATCAACATTTTTATGTTTATAGGAAAAGAATTAAGCAGTGACTTCTATTTCTTCACAAAATAGTTTGACGTTAGATAAAAATACCACATGACTAGTCTTCTGCAAACCTTGGAAAAGAAATTGCATGCAGAGATCAATTAAGATGTAAAACCAAGGGAATAACTGCTTCATGCTAGCTCGGAAAAAAAAAACAATGCGCCAGAACAAAAATCGTTAAAAATTGTAAATCTTATTTTTTTTTAATTTTTAAATGTCAATAAGTTATATTATGTAAATCTTGAAGTTTTACTGTATTTCAAGACGTGTTAGAAATATTGATAACGATCGATGAAGCACTTTTTTTAATTCTAGAACATTCCAAATATGCATTATATCATTTATTTCCTGTGCAAAAATCCCTGATCTTTAAAATGCATTATTTTTTTTTTTTCAAATACTCTTTACTATATTGTCCATAAAAAAATGACTATGCTGGATTTGATAAAAGAGAAATTGCTCACCAAAGTAAATGTGCAGAATCTTCTATTAAGCAAAATTTAGCCAAGAAGGCTTTACAAGGCAATATGGATTACATAAGGGCTCTGCCAAGGAAAACAACCGCTGAGGACACTACTTTTGTCCCCTTTCCAATAATGCATTATTTTCAAGAATTCTGTGTAATACCAAACACCTTGAAAATTAAGTATTTGCCGTACAAGTTAAGGGATTTTATTTATATGCTGTCAAGTGCTGCATTTTTTAATTTATTATTCATACAATCGATCTTCAGTCACCAAGATTTCATCTTTATAAGTTAATTGAATTTTTTTTTCTCTTACACAGAGTCCTGATTAGGACTTCCGAATTGTCACAAAGGATTAATCAAATTGACTATAAAATGTTGTGTTTGATTTGGGTCATATTTTGTGTACTTGTTCTACTTTTGTACATTTTATTTGTAAGTGTTGTAATTCTTATTTTAATGCCGAAAAATCGGCAATGTTTTTTTTTTTTTTTTCCAAGTCACACAATCCACCACTGCCTTTTTCACATTATTTAATGTCAACTCACAAGAATGCTATAATTAATGATTAACCAAGCTATAGGCTACCATACTGATCGGACTTTCGCTTCGGGGATCTACCACTTTATTTTAAAAATTATGGCAAAAATACAGTAATAAAACTTAAAATAATTTAAACAGCTAAATAATTATATTTTTTTTTAGGGATTTTTTTTTTTTTTTTTTCATGTTTACAAAAAATGAATTTTTTTTTTGGTGCGGCTTATGAGATCCGACTCGCTGTAGGTTATTTAGATATAATTAAATATCTATTGGTTAAAAAATGGGGTTGTTAGTGGGTTAATAAATCTGACAATTTTTAAGCAATACTATTATTATACTTTAGAATATATCATACCAAGTTAAAAGGATAAAGTACACAAGAATTCATGTCTATGTCATCATATCAAACATTTATTATATGGTTAAAACTCTTAGAAATTTGACTTCAGAATGATTAATAACATTGACACTTTATAAACAGTGCTTTTTACATTTTTAAATCAAAAGGATATTGTATTAACATACTAAGGTCCATCTCTCATTTTAAAAGGAGAGATCAGTATTTTTTATAACAGCAGTAAAAAAAAATGAGGAAAAAAAAAAAGTCGGTTAAGCCTTGAAAATAATTTTGGCGATTTTTAGGCACTAATATAAACATATAGTAAAAAAATAATGCAGCTTTTATAATTTTATGCTCAATGCTGCTCCTGTATGTGTTACAGTTATTGTGTGGTCAAGTTTATACTGCCTTCAAATATAACTGATTTGTAATTTTACTTTAAAGGGGTATCAGTATAGGGGTGGGGGATGAGGGGGCTTCCCCCTCCAACTTTGCTGAGTGTCTGAAAGTTGGGAATTTTGTATTTATGTTTGCAGTTGGGAACAAAAAAAAATCTGTAAAGGAGGAGGAATAACTTTGTAAATTAAAAAAAAAAAAATGATCAGAGATATTGTTTATTTGGTGGCAAATTTTAAAACAATGACTTGGGAAAATTTAAATTTTGACACACTAACATTGACCTGAATATCAGAGGCAGGACCCAGTCAACTGCATATTTTTTCTTATTCTCCTGTTTGTTGCTCTAGCTTGTGGTTGCTCTAGCTATTTCAGTTATATTATTTCAGTTGTAGTTTTATGTTCATCATTTCATGTTGTCTTAATTAAGTAAACAATTAGTAATTAAATTATACAAAACCTTAAGTTGTCATTTTTTAGGAACTGTCAATGCTTTCAAAGCGTCAGGTTGACTGAAATTCAATTGTCAGTCATTGTCATAAAACGCACACACGCACAAAATAATCGCTAAATAAAGTGTCCCATTTATTATAAATTGGCTCATTTAACACCCAAACTAAATCAGATATTTTATAGAAATAAAGTGGCCTTAATCTATTTTTAAAAATTAAATAACTTTGAATGCAATACAGACTTTTCTTTTATAAACTAATAGCTATTGTCAAGTGATAATTTTTTTTTTTTTAACGTGCAGTTTTTCTTTTAAAATGCAAGTTTTCAGTATTTAGCATCAGCAATTAATCCTGCAAATTTATTATTTAGAATTATTATTGCTTTTTTAAGTTAAATGATGTTATTTAACTTATAATTATCTTGTATATTTTTTTGTTGATAAAAAACTAAAAAAGTGAATAAAATCAAACTACTTTTGGATTACTGTAATTCTATTTTGTGATGTTCACTCCAAATTATAATTGTCCTCATTAAGTTTTTTTTAATTTAAAAATTAACAAGAAACTAACTTTGGTAATTATATTAGATTGTAATGGACAGCATTTTAATAGGCTAAAGTTAAGAGCCACTTGCATAATTAATGTATCACAAAATAAAATTATACCTAATTATTTGTAAAAGCAAATAGCCTCCTACATACATAATATATTATAGCATAAAGAAAGCCACTTATTTAACATAAAAACATAGGAGAATAAACAATAATAAACATTATTAATGAGAATGCAAGCAAGAACCTTAAGATTCGAGTAAAGAACGTTCATAAAGCCACGACTAGGAAAAGAACATTTAGCAGCTCAAGACTAGTAATCGAAAAAAATGTTTTTTTTATTTTTGGATAGCATCAATATAACCATGAAGGGACGTTTCCTGATCCTGTAAGGACTGCTTACACTTTGCTACGATAAAAGAACTACCATCGAAAAGTGTTATTGTATCATTAAAGTAAGCGAGATAGGATTCCCTCCGGAAAGATAGCAGTCTGATGTCCACATTCGAAATCAGTACGAATAAAGTTATCTTCACACACAAAACTATTCTTGCCTCCATCTCGAATAAAACGGCGAAGATACAGTAAGACAATTACTCCTAGTCTATGACGCCAAATTAACTGACGAGCCAAAGCCGCAGAAGAAACCCATGTAGACCGTTTCTCTGCATCTTAGTTGCTGGCCAGCGGAATGTTTCTTTATGGTTCAGATTCTTGTCATTATTTACTTTAGTCAATGTTATGTTTATCCCTTTTATCCCTTTGACCAGGAAAGATTGTGTTGAAATGATAAAACTTTATTAATCCTTATTAAATATGATTTTTAGTTAAACACATACTGTATCTTGTCTGATTACTTAGAACTCATTTGGAAATAGTGTTGTTTTAAAAAAATATTGCTTACATAGAGAATTTACAGAAGTTTTTGATGTAAACAAACAAAATACAAAAACTTGCATAAAAGTATCGTAACGATTTCATTTCATGATGCTTGTTTTTCTTTCTTTCTTTAATCACGGATACTTTAAATTGCATTAAAATNCTTAAAATTAAATTAAAAGCAATGAAAATATTGTTTAGAAACTGAAATTTCAGAAGTTTTAGTTTATATGAAGTAAACAAAAAGTAATGAAAACTTGCAAAGATCACATGAAGAAATAGTATCGTGATATTTGATCAATCAGACAATAGCATGACTTTTGAAATGTCATTTTGCAAAGGAATCAATAACAATGCATCCGGCATTGAAAGGTCTGAAAAGACCTTTAAACAATTGCCTTTAGATAAAGTTTTCTATTGGCTCTTGTATTCCACATGTTTTTGATGTACTGTATATCATCTTAAATGTAAACAAGCTGGCTCAAGGTTTCATTTAATATAAAACATGCATCCTCTCCTGAAAGCATTGCACATGTTGTTATAAATGTCTTTTTTTATAGGTTTTATTTTCATTAATCTTTCATTTTAACTACTTTATGATCTTACAGTAATTGTCTTTTACTCAGATTTTTTAATTTAAATGATTTTATTTTTTAAGTAGATAGGCCTAAGTTGCTCTGAAAGTTAAAAAAAAAAAACTGAAAATGCAGTTAGATTAATTTTTTCATTTTTCGGCCTGAAATTGGTTGTGTGTCCCCTTAACTATGTTAACAAGCGCTGGGAAATTACGGTGTGATTTTCATTAGCAAAATTTGACAAACTCCATAATTATCAGTTTAGCAATGGAAAGGTAATGAGTTGAACCTTACTCATGAGGGTTGGATAAGAAAGGGAAACAACTTAACGCCCATGTATATGTCCATAAACCCTGCTTTGTCAGAGTTGTTAACTAATCTTGTGCACTTGTTACATCCAACTGTACCAATAGATGTGAATGTACTAGATCTGGATTGAAATGCTCTGCCAATTCAATATCATGCATGAATTATAAAGAAGCCATTGAACTTCTGTCTGAATATAACTTACTCATCTAGTGTCTACTTATAATATAGTAGTAGTTTTTATTCACCATGTAATTTCTGTAAGCTTAATTTTTATACTTTTGTAGTAAAATAAACTTTCTTTAAACTTTAATTTGTTAAACCGTTGTAAAGAAACAAAGAATACTAAAAGATAATGAGCTATCTGCAATATTTCATTTCTGAAATGTGTTACATTTGTATCTTTAACTTTCTCTAATTCAAATTTGAACAAAAACTAGTGAAGGTTTCTTTTTTTTTTATGATACACGGACATATAAAGAGAAGGGTGAGTGCACATGGTGGTGCCATATTTTTAAAAAAATTAAAAAAATTATTTTTTGGCTTAATTGTTGGTTTTATCAAAAAAAATGCTAAGAACCAGAAATGTAGACAATGTTATGGCAAACATTTTTGGTTTGAAACTTTTTTTTTTTTTTTTTTTAACAACATAGATACTTTCCATATTATGTGTGAAAAATGGGTTTTCTACTGCTTTTTTCCAAGATAGTGGCTTAGCAC